>OY776281.1:17672037-17859537 GCA_963675445.1 Linnaemya vulpina
GCTGTGGTGTATTCCAAAGCAATATTTACAGAAATATTATTTTTATTGAATTGGAGTGTCCATTCAATAGAAGTACCATAGAGACGGCACTGGACATAGCCCGTGGGTGATCACTTCTAGTAGGCTGGTGTATTCCGGACTAAGAGAGGCATCATCCAAAGGTTAGGTTACTCCTTATGTACTAAGTGGGCTTTGCTAATAATATTCCTTGTATCTGGGGAGGGTCAGCCTTAGGGTGATATATTCTAGCGGAGCGGTGTATTCCACTTCAGTAGAGGATAACACACAGGAATCACTATTCCAGCGGCGTTCCTTGTAATAGTGGTGCCGTCCACTCACCCCAGTATTTCAGTCACACCAGTCGCCTTCTGTCGTGGACGATGTATTCCGTTTCACTAAAGGAGTCACACAGAGACAGGGAAATCTATTTGTTAAGAGCATCCCCTACAGAAGAGACATACCACAAAATGACGTGGACAGCCACACAACGACATAGACTAATCGCGACGTTTTAAATTTCTCTAAAAATAATTTTTTTTATGTTCGACATTGGACTCCAGCCCTAGAGCGGAAGAAACCGTGTCGTTACAACCTATAACACAATACCAAATGTTGATGGCAAAAACAATTTATTTCCTATTGGTGATTATACCGGGTTATTCATAGGACTGGAATTCGACATCTGTCAAACTAAGTTGGTAAACCAATTTTTTTCTTTTTAGTTGAAAGTCTGACATTGACGAAAATGGATCGCTTAACTATCACACAATGCATAAAAATTATCAAAACATACTACAAAATGGTGATTCTGCAACAGCCACATATCGTGCTTTAAGAGGAGATTATGGTTTACATAATCGTCCAACTACGTAAGCAATTGGCAAAATTGTGAAGAAATTTGAAGAGACTGGAGCGGTTACAAATATTGTAACCGTGCATCATCGTTCCGCTGAAAATATCGCTGCTATAAGTGAAAGTGTTGCCGAAGACACGAATGTGTCGATTCCTCGTCGTTCTCAGGAATTAGGACTATGATAACCAATTTTTTTTGCCTGCTATTGAAGAATACGACTTAGAGAATATGTGGTTTTAACAAGACGGCGCCACATGCCACACAACTCGAACGAATATGGCTTTATTGCAATAGACATATCCTGGCCGCGTAATTTCTCGTCGTGGCGGTATCAACTGCCCACCAAGATTATGCGATTTGAGACCATTATACTTTTTTGCGGGGCTACGCGAAAGATCGTGTTCATGCAGATAAACCTGTAACTCTTGAGCACTTAAAAACCAACATTCGTCAAGTTATATTTGAGATACCACCCAATATGTGTCAAAAAGTGGTAGAAAATTACCTCAAAAGAATCAATGCTTGCAAAACTTCGCGTGGTGGCCACTTAAATGATGTAGTGTTTCAAACATAATGTCAACGCTAAAGCTTTATAATAAAAAAGAAATATCATGAAAAAAAATATTTTATATGTGTTTTATTTACGTTTACTTTTGAAACCGCAAAGTGGATAACCCTATATAATAGAGATTCCTGTGGGATCTTATGAGTTTTCTGATATAGTAGTTTTAATTAATGATAAATATCATGATTTGACTAATGAAGGAAATCATTATTTTAATATAAACTTTAATACGTTTGTAACATCTATAAAAAGTGCAATAGACCCCATCTATTTCAATAAAAAATTATCAATTGGCTCTTTGCTTGGTTTTAGTAAGAGAGTATTACGACAACAAGTGGAAAATTTTTCAGATAAACCAATTGATATAACAAATATTAATACAGTAATCATTGAATGAAATGTTGTGAATGGATCATATATGAATAACGTGTCGGCACATACTATTCATCAGTTTTCACTTGACGTTATTTCAGGATATAAAATGACGGAAAGACCGGCTAATCAAATATACACAGAACAAAAACTGCCTAGTAGATTCAAAAAGATTTTCTCTATGAAACGTTTTGCGGATGAGGGGTATTCCAGCAGAAAGAAACGAAGATTTTTTCAAAGAGATCTCTTATTGTTGTTATGTGCTAAATCTTTTTAATTTTTTCAATAAGTAAAACACATGAAATTAAGAAGAATATCTTATTATTTACCATTTTTTACTCAAATTCCGTTATTTTTGCCACCAAAAAAACCGTAGAGAAAATCTTCTTGATTCTATTAGGTTTTTTTATAAATTCTATAAAAAAAAGAATATCTATTAATTTCGTTGGGCAGCCTTATTAATTTTTTCAAGAAGAATTTCTTATTGATTTTATTAAGCCTACTTAAATTTGTTTAAATTAGGTCTTTCTTTTTGATTTCATTAGGTTTCTATTTGATCATTTGTAAAATATCTTATTAATCTTTTTAATAAGAATTTCTTCTTGATTACGTTAGTTGTCTTGTTATTTCACGAATGCACACAAATCAACACTATATTTTGGTTTTACATTTATAATTTTTTGCGTGTTTGTATAAGTGTTGCCTCGAACATCTCTAAATATAAGTATGTACTTTAAATCCTCTATTTAGCAAAACGCATCGAAGAGTTAAGGATAATATGGAAAGGAAAATTGTTTTGAAACGGAAAGACGGAAAGAGAAATCCAACAGGAAAATTATTTTCTCTTTGGACTAATGTTGAAAAAGAAAACTCCGATGATATTTCTACCACTTCGGAGGAATCTTTTAAATATTTGCATAATTGAAAACTCCTTAAAGTAATATACATATGTACATCTTCATAAATTTATCGTTCTCTCTCAAAAATAAGCATCTCGATCCAAAATGCTGGTTGCAGCTCAATTGTAATCCACGTGATCAGGTAATTTCTTTCTGGAGGGAAGCGAGGAAAACTAGAAATGATGAGATATAAAATGCCAGTTCTTTGACGAATATTTTTCATGAATGGCCACGATAAAATCATTTCTTATGTTATTAACTTGTAAGGATTGACAATTTTGAAAATTTTTTATAATAATATTAATTTTCTATAATTATATTATATTACTTTAAAACTTTTTTATTATATTTTTACTTACTGGGTACTAAATTAGTTTCTATAGAATTATTCAGACTTATCGTGTTTGGCGTAGGCGTATTTAGACTACGGGCGTATTTGTAGTCGAATTTAAAATTCAATGGTATCGTGCAAAAGTTTCGCCTAAGATAATTTTGTAAAGGAATCATATCGTAAGAGATTAAACATTTTTAAATTATTATGATACAGCCTGTTATGAAAACTATCAAAATAAACAAATGAAATCTGTGGGCGCATATTTTGTTCATTTAATTTATTAAACATTTTTATTGACTAAAATGTTGAGTGTGGGTTTTTATTCTTCCATGATGAACTTTGTCTAAGGTGTCTCCTTTGAAATGGATGATTCAGAAAACAACGAAATCAAGATGCATTTCTTTGGAAAAACAGGATTCCCTGGTATAATTAGTTGTATTGACGGAACTCATGTTTCAATTATACCATCAGTTGACGATCGTTTTACATACCTGAACAGAAAATGATTTTTTAGCCTGAACGTCATGCTGGTAAGTCTGGAATGTGCGTAATCCTAATAAAAAACACTTTTATAATTCTTCAAATTTTTTAGGTATGTGATCACAAACTTCAAATTAGGTATATTCAGACTTATTCTCCTGGATCGAGCCATGATTCTCTCATTTGGAATGTTAGTGATTTAAAGCACTTTTTAAAGGAAAAATACGACAATGTTACCTAACTTGGTTGTTAGGTAAGTATAAACAAATATACATTTGGATGTATGAATGTATATATTCATTGTTTTCATAAAACATTTTTTTAATTTCCAGGAGATGCGGGTTATCCG
Source organism: Linnaemya vulpina (assembly GCA_963675445.1). NCBI lineage: Eukaryota > Metazoa > Arthropoda > Insecta > Diptera > Tachinidae > Linnaemya > Linnaemya vulpina. Next base: position 17,675,890 of record OY776281.1, read on the forward strand.
TTGGAACCCTATTTAATCACTCCATTTCGATCAGCACACGACGGAACCCCTGAAAGCCATTTGAACCAAATACATTCCCGAACTAGAATGCAGTTGAGCGAGTATAGGAGTTTTCAAAAACAGATTCCGATGTTTACTAGTGGTCAGGCAATTATATTATTGTCCGGAATTCGCTGGAAAAATTATAGCCGTTTGCGCTGCTCTCCATAACATCTGTATTCATTTTAATATAGACTGGCCCGACACCGATATAAGCAATGAAGTTTTAAGAGCAGATTGCATTGATGAAGATAATTTAAATGCAACAAATATTAGATTGAAAATTATGCAAGGACTTGTTTAGTTTTTAAAACTTTGTATATTTTATTTATCAAAACTTTAAATTAAGCAAAAAACAAATAAAAATCAATTTAAAAAAAAAATAATCTTTCTCGTCATATAAATGTAACCAACACTCAATTTTTAGATAAACCCCTTACTCGTAACTCCTCTAGCTCCAAATTTTTTGCTTTTATTTCTAGATCAGATTTTCGAATTTCTAAAAGAGCTTTTCTCTGGTCATCCTTCTTTTTTATATAAGTTTAATTTTTCTTCTTTTAAATTGAAAGTTTTTCTGTTCTATTTCAGAAAGTTTGGTTCTTAATTCTAATAATAACTCTTTTTGAGTTTCCACTTGCTATTCTAAAAGAGTTACCTTTTCTTGACTCTTATTTTTTCTCTTAAATACGGGCGCAGATGAAGTACATGGTTGATCAATTTCTTCCAGGCTGTCATTTGAGGTTTTATTTGGCACAGGATCTGGGGATACAACCCGTGGTCTTTTTATTCCAAAAGCACCTTTATGTTCAATGATCGAATTCATATGCAATAAATTAACTGCTGCCTCCCCAACTGGTGATAAAGTAAATTGCTTATAAGTGCCCCCACCTGTCGCATGGCTTTCAGATTTGTTGTGTGTTAGATTTTTTTTATATTTAAATTTAAAGTCTGCCCACTCCTACATCCATCCTTCACCTAAACGGAAGGGAGGTCCAATGCAATTTAAGTGTTCGGATATGTTATTCCATTCTTCTTTAATGTTCATTTTTTGGCCGCATTTGTAAAAACCTTTTGCCAAATATGGTTTTTCCTCCATTAATTCCACCAACTTCGCGAATTGTGCGGCAGTTGTGACCTTTATTCGAAAATATTTAACAAAGATTATTGTAACAAAATTATTAAGTTATATTTTTTGTAGACTAACACTTTATTTCCCTCCATTTTAATTAATTTTCAATATAATAACGTTTGTGTCGTGATAAAAATTACTAACGACTGTTTTTATCAATTTTGACAGGCAAAAACGCCAAATACGATGCCGTTGTAACAGATTTCTTGTCATAGATCTTAATGCATTGTCGTATATATGGCGTTTTTTGCTAACTACGATACCTTTAAAAAAAAGGTGAGTTTTTGCTACGAAAATGCCAAACACGATAAGGGTGATTATTTATATTATTTATTTTTATATAATATTCTTTTAAATACTTATAAGTGAATTTATTAATAAAAATTCATAATATCAAACAAACTCAAGAAGGGTTATTAAAAAAAAAGATAGCCTCATAAAATTAAGAAGGAAATCTTTTTGAAAAACACAAAAAGAAATCCTAATAAAATCAAGAAGAAACTCTTTTTGAAAAAAACAAGAAGATTACCAAGTAAAAACCATGCATTTTCTTGTTGATATTTTCAATTAGGTTTTCCTTATTAAAACAAGAATTTCTTAATTAATTTTGTTCTATTTTATTAGGTATTTATTAGGTACTGTCTTCTCTGTGTATTTACCTGTAAATTCGAGAGAAATATCTGCACTGGTTTTAAGAGTTGTCGATCAGGACGGAAACTTAATAAATTTTCGTGGAAAAAAAATATATATTAGATTACATTTGAAACCTATTAAAGAATGATTATATTCAACAAAAATACTTTGTATAAGAATTCACAATTAACTCTATCATCATCCGCAACACAACACATATCAAGGAGAGTTTCTTCTGGTATACGAAAGTTGCATAATAAAAAGCTGATATATCAAACATCAACAAAAAACTTTAAATAAAACTAATCGAAAATTTTTACGAAATTTTGGATTTCAACTAAATCATGAAAATCAGTAGTTTAATTAATATATTAGACAAACAACAATTTGATAATTCAATTATTAAAAAAGAGTATCACAGCTATAATTCATACTTAAAATCTTTCAAAAACAATTATGAAATCCAAATATCAATACAAAACCAAGATTTATACTTTGTACCAAGTGAAAGAATGCTTTATATTGAAGGTTATGTTACAAAAGAAGACTCAACAATCTCTGCATATATACAACTACTGAACAATTGTATGGCTCACCTCTTTGATGAGATTCGATATGAATTAAATGGAATAGAAATTGATCGTACACGACATTTATGAATTGCATCAGAAATTAAAAACTATGTTTCGTTAAATACATCTGAAAGCAATAACTTGATTAATGCTGGATGGGCTCCAATCAATAGTGACAAAAATCTTACACTTATTAGCGGTTGTTTCAATTTTTGCGTGCCATTGAAAAATTTGGAAGGATTTGCTGAAGATTTTAATAAAATAATAGTTAACTCGAAACATGAATTAATATTGTTAAGAGCAAAAGCTGATAAACAAGTTTTTAAATCTAAGGTATTAACTGAAAAAGTTAAGTTAACCATTCTGAATGTTACATGGAAGGTGCCACATGTTCAACTTGATGATGTCCACAAATTGGAAATGTTTAAAACAATTAATAGCGGCCGGACACTAAAAGTATGTTTTAGAAGTTGGGATATGTATTACTATCCTTCACTTCCAGAAACCACTACTGTATTATGGAATGTTAAGCTTGCTAGTGAAAATTAAAGACCACTTTTCCTGCTTTTAGCGTTTCACAGCAATGATAATAACATATTTCAACATTGTGATTTAACAAATATAAAGGTACATCTAAACTCTGACGTATATCCGTATGATGACCTAAACATGAAATTTGATTGAAATCGCTTTGCACTACTAGACGATATGTATCAAAAGTTTCAAAAAAGCTATTATTCACGAGATCTACAACCCCTACTATCACGAAAAGACTAAAACAATAAAGCCGATAATTGTCTTAGATGTAACACATCGAAATGAGACTGTTAAAACTGGACCAATAGATATTCGTATTGAATTGAAAACGCTTAAGAATATACCAACCGGAACATCTGCATATTGTTTAACTATACATGATAGAATGTTTGAATATATTCCCCTTACAAATGAAATAAAAAACTATTGTAAAAATTATATTAAGATAAATAAATGTTTTTTTAATTAAAACTGATTTGTTTTTATTTAATTTATGATTTATTTAGGTTAAGTATGAATATAACAATATTGTGAAATTAAAGAACTTGGATTGAAAAATATTTTAGGGTATATAAGGAAGAAATATTAATGTTTTTAGCATATCATCTCTAACCTTTATACAGTGTGTATACTATATCGCCTACTAAACGTAAAATGAAATTTATAATTTTTTATTTATTTATTATATTAAAAGTGGTATATGGTATTTCACTACCAATACCTATTATCAGTACTGGACTTATAGAAGAGAACATAAAAAGTATAAGATTTAATTTTACAGTCCCCAACGAAGATATTTTAAAAATTAATATCGTATATCCTTTGTAATGTTAAAAGACAGTAAAGTTTTAGAAACAAGAGATAGTGATTATTAAATGAATGATGATATTGATATAACATCAATGTAATTATTATTACTACTGCTATATCAACATCGTTCTTTGAAGAAGATGAAAAAAGGAGGCAAACTATGAGGAAGAGGATTTAAATGATGAAATTCAGAATAATGCTTCCAATTCACCCAAGAAAATAAATGAAAACGCTTCCTTATAAGCCAAAAAATTGTTTACAGTAGATGACGTTATATTGGCATTTAGTAAGGAATTAATTGGAAAGGAATCAAATATTGGTGGTATACTGGACTCTAATGAGTCATTTTACCGATATTTTAATCTTAAATATGATAATGTTGATGTTCCTATTCGTTGTACATATACGAAAAACGATACCTGAGTTATTATGAATATCGTGAAGTTATTGACGAATGTATATTAAGTAATGGTGAAATTGAAATAGTTCGAATACCCGAATTTTCATATAAATTAAATAACATAAACTAATTGATGTTGAAAACTATACTCAAACGTATAAAATGTTTTTCGAATTATGTTTTCATACTGGTATACTATCAACCATTAAAGGAAAAACAATATGAATTCATTCGCTTCAGTATTTTTATTAATTCTCATTCATTTCAACATTGTATTTCAAAGTAATCAAAGTCTTTATAACCAACAACAACATGTTAAGTTAGATGGTGAAACTAGCAAATATTTATGGCAAGTTTTTGACTTCGTATTTAAGTTCTATTTAAACTTAAAGTCTATTTAAATACAAAATTCATTTTTACAAATCATATTTAAATACAACTTAAATATCACTCATTGGACACTTAAATGGTATTTAAATACAGCACAGTAAACATATGACTTTGACTTTTTTTCATTTAAGAAAAAGAAAACATTGTGATGTTGAGAAAAATTTGCAAAAAAATTTAAAAAAGTTACATAAATATAGTTAATTATCAATAGAACAAAGTAAAAAATCAATAAAATAATATTTATTGTACAAATAGACTCTTAATACAATTGAAAAACTTAAAATAATTTCATGCACAACACTTGAAATACTTTGATTCATAAGCAAAACACATGTTTTCTGAACAATGGCGATTTTTGTTTACATATTTCATGGTATTTAAACATGACTGAAAAACTGAAAGCGTGTTTAAACACAACTTAAGTTTATAGAAAAATTAACTAATTTTGTACTTAAATACGAAGTCAAAAACTGGGCATTAGACTTTCAAATTAAACATCAAAATGGTTCTGTGAATGTAGTGGGCACTGGAGACGTACAAAATAAACCAACAATCACAGTCGTGTTTTTTCGGCTACACGTACATGTTGTCGGCTCTGATTGATGAAAATCAAAACATTTTGATATTTTTATTTGTCGCCTGATTTTTATTACGTCACCGTATCTGATTGAAGAAAAAACGTCATTTGCTTGTTGAATTTGTTGCGTAAAGACATGGAGAAGTGCGCGGATGGAAAAAAAATTATTTTACATTTTATTCTGGAAATATGTTTCTTGTCATTTTTCACGTTGAATACATAGTATACATATGCATACATATACTTGTTTGATTAATATGATTTCTTATTATATATTATAAGCTTATTCATATTCCCTACAAGAAACGACTAACCACACAACCTTTTTTCACTAACTATATGAAGCTAATTTATATCAAATATTTGGTAACGATAATACCAGGGCGCATTAATACTAATATAAACTAAAATACGTATCAGAAGATATTAATGCAGTAATCCGTGGCGTTTTCACGGACGACGTACTGCAAATGTATAATTGGGATGGGAGGTGGGTAAAAAAATTCCTCGCAGATCTCGCAATTTCAAATAAAATTTATATAAAATTATATTATATACATGTGTATATATATTTATATATATATATATATATATATATATATATATATATATGTGTACTTATGTTTATATTAATGTCTATATATTAATATCTTTTCCTTACATTCTAGATGTTTTCCAAAGTCTATCTGCGAGGGACTTCGAAAAAGCATTTAAGAAGGCTACAGACGGCAGCCACAATAGATAAAAAAAAATATATAAAAAGTTATAATATATATTTAAAAATATATTTATTAATACTAACTAATCCCGTTATTAAGGCTCCATTAGCGAGACGCTGAAACGCAAGCGCAAACGCAACGCAGCGCAAGTGCTAACGCAACTCCGCTTATAGAATGCTTAAAAACGCACCATATGTTTTTACAGAAAAAAATTGTGTATGTATATATATATATATATATATATATATATATATATATATATTTAATATGCTATGTATATCTACAAATGTATCAACTAAATGTTCAAATATCAAACCAAACAAGAAGTACAAAAAAAAGCGTTTGTGCCGCACTCTTATTCAACATACATACATGCCATCACTCTTGCGTATTTCTGCGTAATATTCTATTTTCTGTAGGTTGGTTGCGCTGCGTTGCGTTTTTCAGCATTCAATTAAGCATTTTCGCAATTTTTCATGTAACAGATTGGATCAGCTGATGCGTTTGCGCAGCGTTTGCGTTTTCAGCGTCTCGCTAAGTGGACCTTTAGAGAACAAATATGTCACTAATTAAAAAATAACGCTATAGCATTATTCTCAGAAGCAATTATATGGGGTTTCTTGTATGGCAATAAGTGCTTTATTGGCAGATTCGTTACTGAAGTAGATATAATATCTGCACTACATATTTTCAAAACTGACTTTGACGATATTTTTATATGTGGTAATAAAGTGATCACTTCTTACATTTCTCACTTTGCAGCCTATGAAGTTCAAGGAATTTCAAATCTTTTTCGAATTATTCACCTAAGAGATAGGACCACCATTTGAGAAAATATAAACTTTTCAGGTCATAACGTTTGCAAAATTAAAAAAAATTTTATAAAAGCGTTTACTAATGTATCTAAAATTTAAGATAATATACAATCTACAGCTGTTACTTGAATTGCTTACCAGTTGTAGTTTGGAAACCTCTGTAATAATTTTAATAGTAAGTAATATTTTTAGCATATTTCTATATGACTTTATATCAATTTAACTTTTTGATATGTAGAACATCGAACAAGTGTAGAAATCTTAAAAGTACTAACTGACGAACATATCAAAATAGTTTCCATGATCTTGAGGTCGGTCCCCTAGCCGTTTTCGAGATTGAGTTATCGAACTGGAGAAAAACTCCTGACACTATTGCAACAGCCGCTCCGATAGAAATTTGTTGCGGACCAATAATTAAAAGTCCAATAATTGCTGTATATAGTGGAAACAATCATCACTTAACCATTCTGGGGTTGAGCGTTTGCTCAAGTCAATAATAAATGATATTATACCATTTCATTCCGATTCAGTTTTAAGGATATTGTGAAATATTAAAATATGTTTCTTACTTGCATCCATTAGTTTGACTGATGAAGCAGCTAAATTCCTAAAATCTGTACGAGACTGATAATTCTTAAAGAATACAAAAAGCTCGTTGGAGCGGTTAAAATTTTAGTCATGTTCCTAAGCTCGTTACAGCATTTTTTACATTGCAGTTTTTTAATAATTTTAAATGCAACATACTCAACGAAGTATCACATGGAAACCAGTTCAAAATTTATATTCTCAGAATTATTATAAATATCTTCTAAAAAGTAATCTGCTTTTTTCTTCGTTTTTTCCCTTACCGCCGGCACCAATAAAGATTTAAAAATTTTATTTCCTGATTTGTTCTACATGCGTCTTCTTATAGTGTATATTCTTTGGTTTTACCATTATTCCTTAAAAATATATGCAACATTTTTAAGGAATAATACCTTTGAGGTCGTAAAGCAAAAATGCGCACAGTTGGACGAAAGAGATTCTAAGTAAATGGTTTTGGTTATGGACGAAATGATCATAAGAAAAGAGTTAAGGTTTAATATATTGAGTCGAAACAACAGGTTTATTGAGAACTAAAGTATTGGTACTTATGCATGTGTTTTTATGGTAAAAGCATTGTTTTCTAACTGGAGTATAATATGAAAAAATTCTTGTGAGACTCGCAACTCAATTTCATAGCAGAACTGTTACAGCTGCTATTGAAACAATATGCAGAAGTGGACCTTTCAACAGCTCAGTTTGCGGAAAAAATTGGTAAGATTTTCGATTGTCTTAACAGTGAACCTCACAAATTTATAAAAACTTTATGGAATAGCTGGATGACGTGGAATTCTTTGACCAGAAAAAGCTTGTTTTCTTTTTAAATGGTATGAAGCTCACTCTTAATTCAGTCCATTTACTGGTTAATGATATTTTAAAAGAAGGAGGTGATTTATATTATTAAAAATATATTTTCTGGACTGCGCAAAAGGGAAGCAAGAATAGCAACACTTCCGTAGCCGAGTTGAATATTATTTTTGCAAAAGTTATGATTGCTAAAATTATTCAATCAAGTTTTTCCAGTAACTGTGAAGTTGAACAAGACGAGATTGACAAAATTGGTTCGTATATATGTTTACCAAAACGTAATGATTATGATATATATTCTTTAAGTAAACATACGGAAATAAGCTCCAATGGAAGGGTTGTTATTGATTTCGACGACGATGTATATGTAGATTACTTTTTAGAAGATATTTTTCATAATTCTAAGAATGAATTTGTTTGTTTGTGATGTGCTTTTCGGCTTGAGTAGGTAACAAAGTTTACAAGTATAAACAAGTAAATAGGCCAGGACTATAAAAATAAAATTGTAATATATTAAAAGGAAAGTTTTAATATTATTTCATGATAAAAACGACCTCAAGCCGAAAAGCACTTCACAAACAAACAAATTTATTCAAAAAGGTCTACAACAAAATATATTCATAATTCTAAAAACATAAATATTGAACTGGTTTCCATGAGATACTTCGTTGAGTATGTTGCATTTAAAAATATTCCAAAATTGCAATGTGAAAAATGCTGTAATGAGCTTAGGAAGATGGATAAAATTTTAACCGCTCCAAGCGAGCTTTTTGTATTCTTTAAGAATTATCAGTCTCTGACAGATTTTGGAACTTTAGCTGCTTCATCAGTCAAACTAATGGATGCAAGTAAGAAACATATTTTAATATTTCACAATATCCTTAAAACTGAACCGGAACGTAATGGTATAAAATCATTTATTATTGACTTATGCAAACGCTCAAACTCACAATAGTTAGGTGATGATTTTTTCCACTATAAACAGCAATTATTGGACTTTTTATTTTTGGTTCTCCTTCGAGAGCACTACTCTTAGGCTAGAGAAAAAGGTACATAGTTCTAAGCAAAGAAAAGTGCAGATTTTTTCAAATAAAAAAAATACAAAAGCATTTCTAAAAAAAGTAATAAAAAAGAAATATAGCAAAAAAATAAATAAATAAATAAATGCAAAATATTAAAATAAACAAAATATTACTACTAATAATTAAATTTATTTCCATATAAACATTTTTAAAAAGGTTTAAATATTCTTATTAAAATCTAACTCTCTTGATTTTACCAAAATATTTGTACAGAAAACCTTTATTTTTTATTTTTTATTTTTATATATTTTATTATTATATATTGTGCTTTAGTGCACAATAACGTAATAGAATTTATAGAAAGGTTTCTTGCATATGACCATTTTATATGAATAAAAAAAATAATTACTATGATTTTCTTTGAATTCCTTAATAACTTATTTCTAATACAAAATCAATTCTTATTTTTTAACACAGCGAATACATTCAAAATTGTTTGTTCATCATGAATTCATTTATATTTTAATTCAATTCATATTTCAGACAAAATGAGTTCATTTAAAATAAAACAGGTCAATTCCTGAACGATTCACAGTTCCACTAAAAAAAATCATTCTATAGCAGCTCCGCCGTCTATACAGAATTTTGCGCTAATTTTGTAATATACTAATGCCGAACGAATCATCTGCGCCAATAAAATAAAATTTGTCGATACTTAATTTTTCAATATATATATGCATATATATATATATATATATATATATATATATATATATATATGCATATATATATATATATATATATATATATATATATATATATAATATATATATATATATATACATATATGTATATATATATATATATCTATATATATATATATATATATATATATATATATATATATATACATATATGTATATATATATATATATATATATATATATATATATTTATTTATAATATATATATTTATAATATATATATATACATGTATATACATATAAATAAAACATGTATACAAAACATGTTTATGTTATATGAGTAGTAGGGAACTGTATGTGCTGGGACCATTAAAAATATTAAATTTCAGCAATTAAATTTGAAATTTTTCAATTTTAATTGCCAAAATTCTCAAATTTTACAAAATTCTCAAATTTCATTTTGTGTGTGTATTTTTTCCCACGGTTTAATAGGGGCGTTCACATTGTTGTTTTTTTTTAAATAAAATGTTGGGGTAGGCGTGGGAATTTGTGTCTGTCCATATGTGACCTTGAGAATACATGTCCGTCGGTATGTGAGCGTGGGAATTTGTGTCTGTCCATATGTGACCTTGAGAATACATGTCCGTCGGTATGTGAGCGTGGGAATTTGTGTCTGTCCATATGTGACCTTGAGAATACATGTCCGTCGGTATGTGAGCGTGGGAATTTCTGTCTGTCCATTTACACTGTGTACGCCTGGTGAATAAAAAAATTTAGAAGCATTTTTAGGAATTACACTATTTAAAAAGTGTAGTAGTTATATATGGATGGCCTTAATGTTTGTGGTTCGTTCCTTCTTGCTGGAGTGAGATTTTTTCTTTTATTTTTTTGCTTATTAAAATTTGGTGTGTTTACTTAAGATTTGTCGTCCAGCAATTCAGTGTTTTTTTTTTTTACTTTTTTGCTTGCAATGCTTGAGTCTGGAGGAATAATTTGATTATTCTGATCTTGAAGACGTTGTGAAAAAAAAAATTACTATTGCATAAATATTGAAACTGATGTTTTGTTTATTTTATACATGACGATCATCGATGGATTTTATTTGGGGATCTGGATGGTGGTGCGATTTCTGTATTTTGTAGAATATGAATATTTATGCTATGTTTAAGTGTGTGTGTTTTTGTGTTCTGAGTGGCGGTTGGAATGTCTGGCTGTCAGACAGTCTGTGTGTGTGACGATTGGTGAGTCTGTATGACAGTCCGCTTTCTTGCTTTCCTGGTCAGTATAAAATGTGATAAGGTGTACATATTCATGCGTACATAAATATCTACAAATTTATTTCATTTACTCATATACATACAAACAAATAATAAGCGTTTATTCTTTGTGCCCAAATATTCCCTTGACCATTTGAATGAATGAATGAACCATTGTGTATGTTTGTTTGTGTGTTCTCTGAAAAAAATAAATATGTATGTAGGTTTTTTGTTTGAAATAAAAAGACATTTATTTTAATTTTTATAAGCATTTATTTAAAAGTTTGTTAACACTTTCATTTTTAAGTAAAATTGCATTCCTTAAGGCACAAACACCATAGTCGTGATAGCTACAATAGAGATATATGGAATGCTTATTTTCCATTTGTTTGAAATTAATGCAGCCAATGTCTTCAATGTTATAAACTGTTTGATGAATAATTTTTTCCAGCCATTTTTTCTTCTCTTCCCCCTTAACATATATTTGTGAATTTCTTATATTCGATTTTAAAAGCAAACGCTTTGAAATGAGACTGATCCATCATTCCAGTTAATATGATGATAGTTTTTTGTTAACCAAACTGCTTCTCTCTGTTTTTTGGCTGATAAACATGCGAAATCAAAAGGAGGTTTTATGATGAAATTGAACCATTCCTTGTTGCTGAAAACTACAGCTAGTTCTTTTGCGATGAAGTCATTTGAATTAGTTTTGAAACCTTGCAAGTCTACAAAAACAATATCACCATCCATGTTATTTAATTTATAAGAGCTTTCGGACTTGACCTTTTATTGGTATGTATTCTATTACGCGGTCATGAATAAGAACGCAGTAAGCTGATGTTTTTGCTGGAATATTTGTTGCTGTTTCAAATTCAATTTTTATGTCGATTGGTCCGGTATTGAGCGTTTCGTTTAGGTGACTGACATCAACTACAATAATTGGAGCGTTATTTTTAAACTCTTGACCTGTTAGAAGAGGTTGGGGTTGTTTCATGTAGTAGCTTTGTTGGAATCTTAGATACATATCATATAGAATCGCATAGCGCTCATTTTTTAATTTTACATTAAGATCGTCATATGGGTAAGAGGTTGAGTTTAAATGTACTTTTAAGTTAGTAAGATCACAATGAACAAACTTGTTTTCTTGTTGAAAGGCAATCAAGACAAAACGAGGGCGTTCTTTATTAGCGGCCAGTTTAACATTCCATATGTGATTGGTTCCCGTATTAAGGTGTGGATTCATATGACAATCCCAACTACGGAATGCCATTGGTATAGCAGCACCATTATTAAGTATTTTGATCATATTCAATTTACTATGATCCGATAATTGAACATGTGGAATTCTCCATGATATTAGTGAAATTGTAAGTTTTGCTTTCTTGGTGGAAACATTCGAGTGTACAAGATCTTCATCGTTCTTATTACGCAAGAGTATCAATTCATGTTTACCATTTAATAAAACTTTATTGTAGTCTTCAGCGAATCCTAAAAGAAGTTTGAGTGATACATAGAAATTAAAATTTCCATTTTGAAGATCTATTTTATCAAGTTTATTCCATCCGGCATTTTGCAACACAACGCTTTCCGTAGGTGATAAAGAAACCAATTTTTTTATTTTCAATACCATTTAGTTCATAGCGAATTTCATCAAAGAGATATGCAACAAAATTGTTTTTCAACTGAAAGTTGGGTGCAGATTTCGATGTTTTTTCATCTACAACAAGTCCTTCGACATATATATAGCTTTCACTGGGTAACACATATAGATCTTGGTTTTGTATTGAAATTTTTATTTCATCGTTGTTGTTAAAATACTGAAGGTATGGTATGTATGTGTGATAGTCCTTTTTGATTATATTTTCATCAGATATTGGTTTATCTAAAACGTCTATTATTGAACTCATTTTGTTTTCAGTTTAAAGTTCAGTGACTTGAGAAAACTCTTGTTTGCTGCTGTAAGCGATTTTTGACGAACAGATCTTTTCAATTGTTGCTTAGGTTGTAATGTTTGAGGATTAGATGTTGCTGTAGTATTCTTCGATATACTCGTGTTGTATATTATCATTATTTAGTTGTCCTTAAATGTATTCGTATTGTAATTTCCTCTGAGTTTACTGGCAAATAAATAAGATTTTTGGGAATCTCAACTATTTTATATCCAGCCGGTACATTAATCGGAAATTCATGTAGTGTATGAGCTTTAGAATTATTCATATAAGTATTAACCACAATACTGCTTTCAATCCTCAAGAGATTCACCTTAAAGATATTCACTGGAAGATCAGATTAATGTTCTTTGTTTGGCGTTAATATTCTGCTATTGAATCCTAAAAGTCTACCTATTGTATTTTCTTTATTAAAATATATTGGTTCTTTAGAGCTGCTGACTTTAACTTGCATTGTATTGTTATTAGCTTCAATCAAAATTTTGTTTTCTGGTCTATATCGCTTGTATTGTTCTTCTATATAGTCAACTATATCATTTAATTCATAAGATCCGATCGGTATTTCAATTACAAGTTCACCGATATAAAATATATTGTTGTAGACATCCACATTCGGGATACTGTTGTATGAATGAAAATCAGTTAGAGCACATTCATAGGTTCCGTTTAAATCAATAGGCGGAAAATAATGAGCAGATAGCTCTGATGAATTGGAGCTCAGAGTCAATGTTATTGACATTGTGACTGTTTGATTGTAAATAAGTGAGGTTAAACACACAGTATGATTTATAAGAAGCAGTTTCGTATTTATTGTTTATTTACTTATTTTAAACTAAATTAAATATTGATGCCATTGTTGTTGTTTTTGTTGTTGTTTATTTATTGTATTCTTCCATTTACAATATCTCATCTTTGCTTATCCAAGAATTGTGCTCATTACCAAAGCCCAGCCACTTGACAAACACCTTATGTCCTTTAGTTTTGAGAACCTTTTCAACTAGGTATGTATTAGGATATCTGGTTTTTGAAAGTTCTTCTTCATAGAATCCGCCTTTAATAGGATTTCCGCGATAGTCTTCTAATATATATGTTGTAGGATATGTATTTTGTACTCTTTTAATTGTAAAGATTTCTGTTGTCCAATTCGGAGTATAACCTTTTTCAAAAATGTTTTTATATTTGCTTATGCGTACATGATCTCCTGCATTAAATTTTGACATTTTATACATCTTTAAATGACTGTATACTGTGTTTAAAAGCTGTTTTTTATTTGTTGAATTTACTTTAATCGGTGACATTTTAATGGTGCGATGAATTTTTCTATTGTATGCATCAAGTAAATCTCTATACATATCAATCCAATTAAATGAACCATTTAAGCTAAATTCCTTCCACATCATTCCTTTTAATGTTCTATTGAATCTTTCTACTATTGAGGCTTTCATAGTGCTATATGTTGAGTAGTGATTAATATTGTATTTATTCATCAACTGACTGAAATGTTTATTGAAAAATTCTTTACCATCGTCTGTTTGCAAGTTTTTCGGTATTCGTCCCAATTTGAAAATATTCTCCATTGCCTGAGTTGTTTCGAATGCATTCTTTCTGCTCAAAGGTACTGCCCAAGCAAATTTTGTAATTTGTATCAATTACAGTTAGCAAAAATCGATAATTTCTATTGTCTAAGGAATAATTTCCCATTTCAACTAAATCAGCTTGCCAAAGATCATCTATTCCTTTCATCACAACTCTACGACGTACAAAACGTTTTCGAGCCTGCTTATGCAATTCATTTACAACATTTCTCTTTGAAGACATCTTATTTTTCCAGTCGCTGTTTTAAGTGTGTTGTGATCTACTTGATGCACTTGCACCTATTGATACGAACATGTAATTTTCTATTCTATAAATTTTTTCTCGTAGCTCTTCAATTTCCATATCAAAAAGTGATTTATTACCATCCATTTTCTTATTGATATCCTGCAAATGAGCATTAAGATTTTCTAACTGGAAAGCTACTTCTTGTTGCTGTTTTTTGAGTTCAGTTTGCAGAAACAATTTACTGATAACATCGTTTTCCTCCACAGCATTTGCAGCATTTTTGATTCTCTTGTATTGGACATCAATGTTTTTGTTCGTATCCATAAAGAAGCCCAACAACTTAGGCGCATTTTTGGTTGAAATTACTTCACTTCTATCGTTAATATAATGCCCAAATTTATCAACGGACATGTTTTATATAAAAATCTATGTATGTATATAGTTTATACAATTATATTAGCTTCACATAGTTCTTCAATAATTGAGACAATTTCGTTGTTGTGATTAGTATGGCCTGCAGACTGTGATGCAAGCAGTAGTCTAAGTCGATCTACCAAATTGTTTGGATCATCCCAGTATATATAGTTTGGATTATGAGGGTTAAACTGCATCAAACCCCTTCCTAAATAATTACTTTTTGTTACATCTGATGAGCCTGTATGATTGTCTCCTTTGAAAAGTTTTCCAATAATATGTTTGTACTTATGGGCTATGCTCCCTTTGATTTGACCATCAGACTTGTAGCCTCTCCTGTGGGCATTGGTAGCAAGTAATATTTTTTTATAGATTTCAAGCTCGAATTTATCATAGTTTTTTGGTGCTTTATGAAACATTAAAGAAAAAAGTCCTGGCGTGAGCGCCCATATTTGTCCCCCAACCTGTATCTTATCTTGATTTAACTCGATGGTGCTATTACCAAATCTCCATTCGTTATTATTATCTTTATGCGGACCATAGTTAGTATCTAGTTCGTTTCTCGATTGCAATAGTGATAAGTCAGAATAACTTTCTTCATTATTCGAATTTTGTGAGTAAAAGTCATCTTCATCATAATTACTGCTACTTTTACTATTAGATTGCTTAAAAATTTTTTCTTCACTTAGTTTCTTGGGCGTACTCGTTTCCAATTTTATTGTTGAGTTCTGAGGATGAAAACTTTCATTGTCATCAATTCCAGTTTCCTTATCACTCGGTTCTTTTTTAACTGGTCTACCAACGTATTTAGAGCTATTGATAAATTCTTTTAAAGGTTCTGTGATAGGCTTGAATGTATCTGTTAATTGCTGATGTGTATCTATTTCACCAGTTTTTATACTACGAAGCTTTTTCTTCAAGATATTTCTTCACACAGGTATCAGATCAGCTTATCAGGTCAGTTTAACAGGTATCAGGTCAGTTTATCAGGTATCAGATCTGCTTATCTGATCAGTTACAATAATCACATGTATAAAGTTTGAAGTCAGATTAAATACTGCAGGGTGCATTTGATGAACAGTAAATTATATTATGATGAAGTAATCAAATGACTTTCTATAACGACCATTGTTTAGTTTAAACATAATAATTACATTAGCATTATCTCTTATCAAATGTTTTGGAATCCGCGTGTAAGTCTGACCCAAGTAAAATGAGTCTACTTTCTTATGACGACCCATACAAAAATATGCACGTATATTGTTTTGCTTTTCACATGCAACATCATCAAAAATCATAATTGAATTGCTTTTAGCTTCACTAGGAGGAACAACGTACTCGTTATCTGCGAATGTGTAGTATCCCATTCCTTTAATTGGTGAGATTAATTTCTTTAGGTATTCATATTTAGGTTGATATAAAGATTTTGAGTACAAGTAAATATTTTCAAACTTGAGACCATTTGGACTTTCCAGCAAACTAATCATTATGTTAGTTTTTCCACAATTTGAAGGACCAACTATTAATGCTAGAATAGAATTTGGTAACAAGGAACTATGTCTTATTTTTTTACTGTCATTTGAACAAATATCAGCATTACGAACTAAAATATTTTTATGTTGTTTTATGAAGCGCATTTTAATAACTACTTGCTAAACTTGCAAACAATATCTTTTATTGTAGATTAAATTAATATGGTTGTACTTTATAACAAAAGTTTTAGTCACAAACAAACTATCGTTGGAGAAGGTTTACTAAATAAAGCAATAAATTCTCTACCTTTTGAATTACATCTTCCTGGATACCAGTATTGTGGACCTGGCACAAGATTACAAAAGCGTTTAGATAGAGGAGATAAAGGAATTAACTTATTGGATGCTGCTTGCAAAAATCACGATATTGCTTACTCGAAAAATAAAGACTTAAACAGCAGACATCAAGCTGACAAAATTCTTGAAAATACGGCTTGGGAAAGAGTTCTTTCAAGAGATAGTGATCTTGCAGAAAAAAACATTTTCATATATAGTCACCAACGCAATGAAAGCAAAAACTAAACTTGGTATGGGTGTTGAAGCAAAGAAAGTGAAAAGACCATCACCACGAATTCGTATAAATGACAAAAATCTGTTTCATAAAACAATTAAATCAGCAACAAAGATATTGAAGAAGGAAAAACCACAAGATATTAATTCAGCCATTAAGATTGCTCGTAAAGCTATCAGTAAATCTCTTAAGGGGAAAAAAGATCGTGTTATAATACCGCGTATTATAAATGTTCCAAAAATTTGTGGTTTTTTGCCCATAAGACCGATTCTAACTGCTCTAGGTGCACTTGGTAGTATACCAACTGGAGGTGGCGCTATAGCTAAAGCTGTAAATGCAACAAAGAATGCAAAAAAACAACTTGAGGAAGCCACCAGACACAATAAGGCAATGGAGTCTATTGCTGTGGGAGAAAGACTGTACCTTAAACCATATAAAAACGGTTATGGACTTGTTTGTAAAGATCATTCAAAAAACTATTAGAAATGCTACCCAACAGACCATTATCAGAATTTGATCTGAGAAAATTTTCAAAATATATTCCACACTTTAGAGGAATTTATATGTTGGATTCACTACCAAAACGACCAAAGACTGTAGAGTGTGGAATAATCAATTTGGATTTATCAACAGACCCAGGTAGCATACTATAGGAACAACAATGAAAAACAATATTTCGACAGCTTTGGAAATTTACAACCTCCTCTAGAATTAATCAAATATTTAGGTAGAAATATTCAATACAACTACAATCAATATCAAAACTTTAATACATATAATTGCGGTCACTTATGTTTGAAATTTCTTTATGATATAACCAAAGATATTAAATAAAACACAATCATATATATTTATATACATACATATTTAATAACATTTTCTTTTTTATTATTATTTTTTTTTCTTGTTAATTACAAAATATATGAACATAACATATTTTTTACTGCCAAACGGGGTACTGGGAGTTTGGTATTAAAAACTCGTTCATCTCGCTTTCTAAGATCAGGTTTCGCTCTCCTTTTCTTTCTAGTCGATATTTATTATTCGAAAGATCTTCTAATTCTGCATTGGTCAATGTATTGTATCGGTTGGGGAGAAACATTATGTGGTTTTCCAGCTCAAGTTGAACTGTTTCCCCATACTTTGTTGTTGCTCGCTTTGCACGTACGATAGTGTGTTTGGATAATTCATCCTTTATATGGATTAAGGATTTTGTATTGTACGAATTAAATTTTTCCACTAGATCCATTGCGGTAGAAATTTTTCACAACTTATAGCTTTGAACTTTTATTGCAAACTAATCTCGGTTTTAGCTTTCTAGACTGTAAGAAGCTTAACAGAAAATCATTATACAATGATTTTTTTGTTTTATTTTTGACAAAAGACGAAGTGAGGAAAAATTAAATATATATATATATATATAAGTATTTAAAACTAAGTAGTTGAAAAAGGATAGAGAGATGTCATATATACGTATTAATTTTTTTGAGTCGAATTTTAAATTATTTTCTGGACTAAAAACGCTGACATGGTTTTTTTTTTAATTTCATAAAATACACCTTAGTACTGTATCGTTGAAAACAATTATTAGTAGAGAACTAACAGTCAAAAAGATCGGAAGTAAATTTTAGTAATAGTATAAAATATTTCATAAAATCATGAGTGACATTAGAAACAAGCTCGCACAATTCTTAGTTGATTTTGAGAGATGTGTAATATACGAACACATGGAAATGGTGAAAATGTTCCTCGATATGTTGAATGAAAATTATGATTTTGGTATAATATGAGATGAGGACAAGGACGATGGTCACTTTAAGTCTTGTCCATGGAGCCATCCAGATTGTGAGGAGGGGCCAGATACCTGCCGGTGCTTCGTATTTTACTTAAGAAAAATGATGATAAATCATTTAATTAATTTATATTATGCAATATTTCGATGAAACTAAATAATAAATCACCAAACAAAATAAAACAAATTCTGAATGTTTTTTCATTTTAAATATATTTGTACAATTTTTTTGTTTATTTCTCTTAACAATACAAAAATTTTTTTACTTATTAATAAATTTAACTACTTAAATAAACATAAAAATTATTACTTAAAAATAGGGATACAGTTATAGCACTGCTTCTTCCTCTTCTAGTCTTGAAATTTCCCACAGTAGCATGTCAAATTCATAATCAGGATTAGTTTCCTCGATTCGAAAATGATACCATGGATATGTACTCATCTTATCACTTCTTATTTTTCTTTTATCGTCTGCATAATTTAATACTACTTTATTTATTTCATTGGTATAAATTTGATGAATTTTTGATTTAAATGTTAGCATATCATCATACACAGTCGACTTATTGAATAAGCAATTTCTATATGAAGCTATACTATAATTATTAAGAATGCACTTCTTTACTCCTTTCGATTTTTTAATATCACTTTGATGTTGCACACTAAAAGAGTACATTGTTGACCGCAATCCTACAAATTCCTTCATTACCTTTCCACAATTCTCATCCTTCATCATACCCAATACCTTTTTGTTTACCAGAGGAAATCCATATACATTGTCTTTTGGGTAATCTGATGTATCAAACTTATGGTCGAGGTCAGTTTTTATGTCAGCGTAAAAGTCTTCTGTTTTTACTGTGTAAATGAAAGAGTCAGTATCCATATAATTCAGTGATAAGTTTGACTTGAATTTGGGTTGCATGTACCCATAATGGAAATCATACATTTTCCATTTGGAAAGCTCTAATACACAAAACCCTAAATATATAGGCTTATTGTAATAGGTTTTCACTCTATTCATTTCAATCGCTACCATATTCTCAGAAAATATTGACAAACTATGAAAATTAGGTTTAGATATCCAATCTTGAGCTCCTAAATGATTACAGTTTGTCCTTTTCCAGTTCGTAACTATTCGTACATCTTTTCTCTTTTCCACATTCTCCATAGTTTTACCGTATACTGCATTATTTAACAATTTGAAAAAATTTTTTTCAAAAGTATTTTTTGCAGTAGCCCTATGTTTGGTATTCAAGTCTATATAACTTTTCAACCAGGTTGATTGCTTATAGGTGAGAATTCGATGCACTTTCTTTAGAACTAGACCATACTGTAAACATTGTTTAAGAACTCTATAATGTATGACATATGTTTGTTTTGTTGAAAAATCTGCAACTAATTTAATGTGTTTTGTTTGCAAAATTTTCTTATTTTCTGGACAGAAAGGTAGGTCATTGTGAGAGTCATGCAAATGAGAAGGACAGTCTAAAGTAACTTCATAGACATATCCATCACTTGAATTATCACCTATGGTTTTAGGATCCAGATTTAGCTCTTCAGCTGACAGCCATCTGAATCCACCATAAGGTAAATACTCAGACATAGCCCAACCGTAGAGGTTATTTGCGTCTAAGTACACAATAAATTCTGAGGGCTTTTCTCTATCGAAATCAGGTAGATATTTGTTGTTAGCCTTTGAATATCGGTTACTGCATTGTACAAGTCCACCACGTATTCCTTTCTTGAAGAAATTGTACATATCTATGTCCGTCAAAAGCTCTAGTTCTATATTTGTGTACTTTAGCATAGCATCCCACGATAGTCCTGGTGCAGTGTAGTATTGACATGGATCTAAGTGGTAGATGTTCTTGCAAACCTTTCTAAAACTTTCAAATATATCTGCAAGTAAGAGCACATCCGTTTTTAAATATACTTCCATGTAATCTTGCAAGGTTTTGCAGCCGAAAGCATTCCAAACTTCTTTTGCATGCTCATAGTCTTCAATCGAGCACTCCTTATTATTGAGATGGTTGAAGAAATTTTCCCTTGCTGGAAGTTCACCAACATTCAATTTTTCAAAAGAATTAAGAAAATCATAGGGAAAGACGCCTTTTCTTCTCACTAGATCAAAATTCTTTTTTTGTTTTAAATTGTCTTTTAATGATGTGAAAGTCTTGTTCTGAAAGATTATTAGCTAAAGATTCTAAGCTTTCAGGCATAAAGCGAATTGTGTCTAAAAATCTAAGTTCAAGGTTGTAGTTGTCGGTCATTTTTGAAAATCTAGATAGTGATATGTATAATTCTTTGTTGAGCGGAAGGACTTTTATATTGTCAGATTTTTTACCTAACTCTTTAACAAAAAGATGCGCGTCATAATATGAATAATTGTGGAAATAGATTGGTATAAATTTTGGAATTTGAAATTTAAAATTGCATCTATTATGAGCTGCTCCTCTAAATTTACCACTTATGTGGCAGTGATCTCGCACTCTATCATTGCCTAGATATTTATGACAAATGTGACAATTTATCGCATTTCGAAAATTAAAATTTTCGAAAGGAGTTAAAGCATCCATTTCCCTTTTATTTACTAGATATTCATTATAAATATCTTCACAATCTTCAATCAAATTTTCTACAAACTTTTCTGCTGCATCCCTCCCCGTATATAATTTAATCTTATCTAAACTATCATTATGCTAACATTTAATATAATAACTAAAAGCACAAGGAATGTGCTTTTTGCGATACCTACTTTTGTCACTTACTCTAATATTAACCTCCTCCAGTATGCATTCAAAGTCTGCATACACAACAAATGGTACATCCATTTGTCGTTGGTGGTCTTTAAACTGCAACACGGCATTTTCCTCAGACGGCAGCTCCGCAACAATTTGCCCACATTCTCTTTATGTCGCTCTAACGTCCTCTCATTGTGGGTGTATTGGAGGCAGCTGTTACAGAAGACAAGTTTTTTGCAGTGCTTGGTAGTCTGAGATTTTAAAAGTCTGTGGAAAGAAAAAAGTTATAAGAATATATATTAATATATTTACGTAAATAAATGTATATTTCTTTACTTACTTTGATATATTTTTTATAAGAATATAATGCTGATATCCTTCAGCATTTTCTAATAATAACAAATTAATATGTTTAGCTTTTTCATTCTTGGTGTTATAGAATGGTCCAACAATCTCATTGCTTTCATCATTGTATCCGAACACATTGACGCTAATATTTGGATTGCTTTCTTCAAATATCCTGATACTCTTTAACGCCAACGGAAACTTTAAATTTTTGAAGTCAATCTCAATTCCGTTTTGCAAACATATGATATCAGCGCTGATGTCTGCAATGTTGTATGAGCAGCAACGTTGTGGTCTTTTAATATCAGATGTATCCAGTGCAGATATTATTGCCCATTTGAAACAATAAATGTCATTATTTTCAACATTTATACATGCCTTTTTACGTTTTAAGTTCTCCGGCGTACTTATCCAGTTCGATCCTCTCACCAAAGATGACTTATTTATAGCGATTTCGAGGCGAACAATTCTAATTAAAGTCCATCCTGAATCCCGTTCTTGAAATTCAGACATTTTGTTGTGGATTTCTTGAAATTGCTTTGCCATAATTTCCTCAACATCATCTCCAATGCACAGAAGATCCATCTTTGCCCGGTGAGAAATAGTACACAATTCCATATCATCGCTTTTAATTTTAATATACTCACCAATAAGAGTAATATTAAATTTAATAATGTTGTGTACGGCAAGACTATTTTCAAGTCTTTATTTGATGATATGTTTATTATCCATAGTAACATCTTCAAATAAAATACAATCTTTATTTACTGGAACTCCAAATGTTGTAATATTATTTTTAAAAGCACTATTTATTATATAATATTTGCATTCATTTGGAGCTTGAGACAGTAGATCATCCGCAGAATTTGAGATATCCATTTCTACTTCATTATTTTGTGTATTTGCCTGATCATGTGGAATAATTTGACTTATATCCATGTCTTGAGAAGGATTATCTACGGGCAAATAGCTTGGGTAATAATTAGGCATATTATTTTGCTGCAACTGTATAGGTACACTATATTCAATGGGATATGGGATCTCCATAGGTGCTGTGAATTGGTTGGTTGACACTGGATACGGATATAAAGGATACGCTGGTACCTGCACTGGATGCTGATACTGCACTGGATACTGCACTGGGTACTGATACTGCGCCGGATACTGATACTGCAAATTGTTTTGGACCATTGAGTTGTATGCATATGTTGAGGGTTGTATGGACTGTGCGATTTGTTGATATGTTGCTATGGGGTTGTACGCAGATGTTGGGGGTTGTATCGACTGTTGCACTTGTTGTGGTTGAACATGACCTTTGCAATGTTCTAAATAAGATTTTTGGTATTTATATACCTTATTACAGGTATTGCACTTGAAATTTGATGAACTCATTTTTTTTATATTTTTATTTACACTTATAAAAATTATTTTGTTTATAGTGTACTTTTTTATTACAAGTAATATAACAAGGATTTTTATATATATATATTTAAATTCTGTCTTTGCTTAAATTATATGACACGCTCTTATTTTTTGATATACAAATAATATGTTTTTTGAGAATATGTATTTATTTTCTGTCTTAGATTTATTAATAACACACAAGGAATTTTTTAATAGTCACGACTTGTTACTTTTAGATACAAAAATGTACTGAATTTTATTCTAAAAATTTAGATTAATACAAATTCGTGAAAATTTTGTTTTGGTATAGTACGCTTCATTCCAACAAAGTAGCTTTGCGTTACTTTGCAAAAGTAGCGTATCTGCTGATAGAAACGGTTAAGATTAAAAAATTAGAAAAGAAACTGCTACGTGGACAAAACATTGTGGTATCTGATATACACAGAATGCCGAGGCATGCTTATGCATGCCTCTACAATACAAAATGTTTAAGGGAATGAAACTGCTACGTAGACAATATTTATGTTAACATAAATTTTGATAAGTGATATCTACAAAGTACAGAGATATGCTTGTGCATGCAGACACGTTACAAAGTTTTGAACGGAATGTGATATATACAGAGTACGGGGACATGCTTATGCATGCCTCTACGATACAAAATGTTTACGGGAATGAAACTGCTACGTGGACAAAACATTGTGGTATCTGATATACACAGAATGCCGAGGCATGCTTATGCATGCAAATACGTTAGAAAATATTTAGGAGAATGAAACTGCTACGTAGACAATATTTATATAAACAAGATATGTGATATACACAGAATACGGCGGCATGCTTATGCATGTGGAGACGTTCCAAAATTTTGTAGCAAAATAAACTGCTACGTGGACAAAACATTGTGGTATCTGATAAACTACAAAATTTTTGTAGCTTCACAAGTTTTCAAAGCAAAATTATCAAATTTTGAAGTTGAGCTTTTATTTGTACAATGAAGCCCTTCTGGTACACACTATTATATCGGAGACTTCAGCGTCACCATTTGAAGGAGTATTTAAGAAAAGCCAGACAGGAAGAGTTTGAGAAACATCTTGAAGGAGATGAGGATCTTCTCCTAGAGCTGTTTTCGCAACCATCTTCATCTAACCCACTCCAAAAAATAGATGAAGAATATGAAGAGATGCTGACAGGTGACGATGACCTATTTTTGAGCATCAATACTCAGCCTGCCGAAGCTGGTAGTGAATCCAATAGAAGTGAGGTAACCAACAAACCGCACATAGAAGTATTGGAAGTCCAAATGCTCCCAAAAATTGATGTCCCAATGTTTCTTGCATTATACGAAGATACCAACGATCAATTGTTGATAGAGGCAGCTGACGCAGTGGAGGCAGCTTTATATTCAAAAATATATGTAAATGTATGTATAAATATTACATATTAATAAAAATTAAAACAATGTATATGTTTAAACAATGGTTCATTCATTCATTCAAATGGTCAAGGGAATATTTGGGCACAAAGAATAAACGCTTATTATTTGTTTGTATGTATATGCGTAAATGAAATAAATTTGTAGATATTTATGTACGCATGAATATGTACACCTTATCACATTTTATACTGACCAGGAAAGCAAGAAAGCGGACTGTCATACAGATTCACCAATCGTCACACACACAGACTGTCTGACAGCCAGACATTCCAACCGCCACTCAGAACACAAAAAACACACACACTTAAACATAGCATAAATATTCATATTCTACAAAATACAGAAATCGAACCACCATCTAGATCCCCAAATAAAATCCATCGATGATCGTCATGTATAAAATAAACAAAACATCAGTTTCAATATTTATGCAATAGTAATTTTTTTTTTCACAACGTCTTCAAGATCAGAATATCAAATTATTCCTCCAGACTCAAGCATTGCAAGCAAAAAAGTAAAAAAAAAACACTGAATTGCTGGACGACAAATCTTAAGTAAACACACCAAATTTTAATAAGCAAAAAAATAAAAGAAAAAATCTCACTCCAGCAAGAAGGAACGAACCACAAACATTAAGGGTATCCATATATAACTACTACACTTTTTAAATAGTGTAATTCCTAAAAATGCTTCTACATTTTTTTATTCACCAGGCGTACACAGTGTAAATGGACAGACAGAAATTCCCACGCTCACATACCGACGGACATGTATTCTCAAGGTCACATATGGACAGACACAAATTCCCACGCTCACATACCGACGGACATGTATTCTCAAGGTCACATATGGACAGACACAAATTCCCACGCTCACATACCGACGGACATGTATTCTCAAGGTCACATATGGACAGACACAAATTCCCACGCTCACATACCGACGGACATGTATTCTCAAGGTCACATATGGACAGACACAAATTCCCACGCTCACATACCGACGGACATGTATTCTCAAGGTCACATATGGACAGACACAAATTCCCACGCTCACATACCGACGGACATGTATTCTCAAGGTCACATATGGACAGACACAAATTCCCACGCTCACATACCGACGGACATGTATTCTCAAGGTCACATATGGATAGACACAAATTCCCACGCCAACCCCAACATTTTATTTAAAAAAAAAAAAACAATGTGAACGCCCCTATTAAACCGTGGGAAAAAATACACACACGAACACACACAAAATGAAATTTGAGAATTTTGTGAAATTTGAGAATTTTGGCAATTAAAATTGAAAAATTTCAAATTTAATTGCTGAAATTTAATATTTTTAATGGTCGCAGCACATACAGTTCCCTACTTCTTATATGTATGTATATCTTAATAATATATGGCATCATCGCATCGGTGCTGATAGACACATTTCTAGTGTTAAATACTCTGTGAGAACTCTGTGTATACAACATTTTCAACTTCATGCGATGTAATTGTATTCACCAACCATATTGAAATGTGAGCGCTTTTGCTACTCCACAGAATACATCCAGAACTTCACTTCACCAAACACTTTAGATTTCAAAATCTGCTTAAAAACAGGGGAAGTGATATCATGGCGTTCGGTAGGACTTTGGCCAGCGAATATATTATCTTTAATGTCACTCCATTGCGGATTACACTTAAATGTTATAAATAAATCTGGTCGGCCTTAATGACGCACATAAGTCATTGCATCCTGCGCGTACTCATGCATATGACGTGGGCTGTGCATAATGTATTTAAATATTTATGAATTTAGTGTTGAATTTATATCTAATTTATTTCATAGATCCCCGAAGTTGTGTATATAAATTATATTAATGGTTTGACCAAAATTTAATTGTAATGTATTTAAAAACGAATTGTATATTAGTTTTTCAAAATATTAACTCAAATATTACGAAATGATTGCAGTGTTCTTTAAAATAGATATAACTCATAAACCAATACACATACAGAAACTGTATTTACATAAAAACCTTGGTATTGACGTCACCTTTCATATAATCACGCATTCCGGAGAACATCAATTACTAACACAATACAACTTATTTTGATATATATATATATATATATATATATATATATATATATATTATTTTTCGGCGGTTTTGAAAATAATACTATTCGAAATATTTATAAAAACTGAAGTCGTTTAAACTCAAATAGTATATCAGACGGAATCATTGGGATACGTGGAATGAATACATCTTCGCCTTTTAATTTTCCAGTTAAAATAGTAGCTTCAATTACATAAGCCATCAACCTTTTAATAGCAAGTCTTGTACCATTACACAAACGGGGTTGATTGATATTACGAAGCATAATAATAGTGGCTCCAACTTTCTATTAGAGATTATGCGGAGGCAATCCTGGTAGTCCAACAAAATCTAAAACTCTGTTGGAAAATTCAAAACATCTCCTTCATTGGTAACAGTATCGACAGACTTGTACAACACCTCTTCGCCAGGAACCTTTGATTGTATAGCCATGTTTAATTCAGTAACCTTTTTTGCCGCTAAAATTGCTCTGGTACTCAACCATGCATGGCATGTATATTGTTGTGTTATGTAAATGAAGACACATTCAATAAATTCCTCTTTTGACTGTACGAAACGGAAAAAATCATTTGGCAATGTTATCAATCCAGTGACATCAATATGCATTGCACCGTTCCCAATTTTCGGCAATTGCTTACAGAACTTATCAGCAGATGGATTATTCTGCAACTGAATACGAACGTTGATAGTGAGTTTCGATATTTTAACAAATCCAAATAAATATGAAGACTTTAACCAAGCGTTAATTTCATCGGCAGCTGCCGATCTAGGAACGACGGGCAATGTTTCCCTAAGATCGCCTGGCAATAGAATCAACGCACCACCAAACAACTCAGAGTTATCTCGGAGATCTTTCATTGTTATTTCCAAAGCTTCAACAGATTTCTTATTCGCGTACTCAAGCATACGACGTGGGCTGTGCATGGACGGTGTATCATATTATGCACAACAACAGCATATAATTCTGGATCACTTATTTGATCTGGAATTTCAGAACATACACATTTCAACTTCATATGATATAATTTTATTCACCAACCATATTGAAATGTGAGCGTGTGGCAAACCACGCTTTGCCACTCCACAGAATACATCCAGAACTTCCCTTCACCAAACACTTTAGATTTCAATTTTTGCTTAAAAACAGGGGAAGTGATATCATGGCGGTCGGTAGGATTTTGGCCAGAGAATACATTATCTTTAATATCACTCCATTGCGGATTACACGTAAATGTTATAAATAAATCTGGTCGGCCTTAATGACGCACATAAGTCATTGCATCCTGCGCGTACTCATGCATATGACGTGGGCTGTGCATAATGTATTTAAATATTTATGATTTTAGTGTTGTATTTATATGTAATTTATTTCATAGATCCTCGAAGTTGTGTATATAAATTATATTAATGGTTTGACCAAAATTTAATTGTAATGTGTTTAAAAACGAATTGTATTTCAGTTTTTCAAAATATTAACTCAAATATTTCGAAATGATTGCAGTGTTATTTAAAATAGCTATAACTCATAAACCAATACACATACAGAAACTGTATTAACATAAAAACCTTGGTATTGACGTCACCTTTCATACAAATCGGAGAACATCAATTGCTAATACAATGCAACTTATTTTTATATATATAGATATTCTTTTTCGGCGGCTTTGAAAATATTACTATTCGAAATATTTATAAAAACTGTAAAATCATAACTAGTTAAAGTGGCGCACAATAGTTGTTGTTGAATGTTTAAAGTTATATTTTACCGGGTAAACTTGAAGTGAGAATATTCATTTATCTTCGTCTTTCAAAAAAACGTTAGTATATGTTGTTGTTTATGAAGAATTATTGACTGCTAGAATACACTATTAACTTGTTGCACCCGCGATGCATAATATATACAAAAAGTTTACTTTTTGCACAGTGAAGAAATTTGGTGTCCCGCGATTTTAGTTTTAGTGGACTGTATGAGGTGAATTGGAGCTGGACACCACTTTTCTTTCTTTATACCCTCCAAGGTGTGCTCTATTTAAATAGATATAGAGGGTTAGGTATTTGTGAGTTTGCTTATATAAAGAGAACGAAAGGATAAGTGATTTAAGGTAAGTATTAATTTATTTCAATATACTAGTGAATTCAACTAGTGACACTTAGGTTTTGTTCTAACAGGTTGTATTGATAGTTAGACTTATGTCAGTGATTTAATATAAATGTATATATATCTTTCTTAAGTTTACTCACTAATTTAGAACTTATAATTTAAGAATATTTAGAATATAATGAACAGTAGTTTTTAAACTAGTTGTTGGGTTGAAACTTAATTTAGAGTTGAATTACAATTTTCTTTTTCGCAACTGATTAGTATCTTAAGATATTTTACATTATTGGAATGTCGGATGGAATTCAAGCGGTGAACATTTCCAATTATGTGGTTTATAATTAAATATTAGTGTTACCAATTACAATAAATTTAAATTTTATGTCATGTCATATTTATATTATGAGTTTTTACATATTTTGGTTTTTCTATATGCATACATTTAAAAAATTATTTCTTTTATATAATTTTTGGTATAAAATCATAGATTTTATGCACTCAGTTTGTATACCGTTTGCGGGTTGGTTGGTCGCGACATGAGGTGTGGTAGGAACCTATGGTTGAACGTCGGGCTTTGTTCCCCGCCTTCATGGTGTGTAGCCTAGATCGAATCCCTGGATGAAGTAAAGTGTGGTGATATTTTCTGCATATTCGGTAGGTATCTAGTGAGTCACAGGCTCGGAGGTTGTGGCTTTTAGCCAAACAGTTCACGCAATAGTGATGCTTATTGACTATTAGGTTTCTAGTTTTTACACCCATGTATAAAAACTTCCTGCAGAATCCAATGGAATGACGACGATGACAAAGCACGCACTTATAAACTTCAAGATCCCGTTTACGATGATGGCTTTTACGTTTATGCTGCTGAGGACTGTAAAGAATGTGAAAAAAAGAAACAACAAAACAAATTTTTCTTTTTGATAATGGTTTAAGCTACAAAGTATTAAGACTGGAATGAGTTAGACTGAAATTTTATCTATCATTATCATTATGTAATGGCAGATAGCATAGCTTAACAATGGGACGTTTGATAAGGCCCGAGGCTGTTTTTACATCCGCTATTCGACCATTAGGATCGGGGCCTGTACAGGTATTTTCAATTCTACTAATTTTCCATTCCGATAGAGGCATTAGGTCGTCCATGACTACTATTAAGTCACCAATTTCTAAGTCACGAGATGCCCTTTTCCACTTGTAGCGTTTTTGAAGCGCTTTTAGATAATCTTGATGGGTGCACCTCGTAGAAAATGTCCGGGGGTTAGGGCTACCAAATCATTAGGATCTTCTGACATGGCTGATACAGGGAAAGAGTTTAAAATTCCTTCAATTTGAGCTAGTATTGTGTAAAACTCTTCAAAGTTGAATTTGTAAGGCCCTGTGATTCTCTTCATATGAAACTTAAAGCTTTTTACAACTGCCTCCCATAAGCCTCCAATGTGAGGTGCATGTAGAGGGATGAATATCCATTAAAATCCATGTGAAATGTATTTTTGAGCTATTTCGGAAGACGAAGATTTTATGAATGCATGAAATTCTCGTTAAAGTTGTCTACTGACTCCAACAAAATGTTTTCCATTGTCTGAATACAGCCTGGAAGGTAGTCCCCGCCGACAAACGAAACGTGTAAATGCTGCCCTGAACGCCGCTGTGGTTAACTCTGAGCATGCTTCTAAATGGATGGCCTTCGTGCTGAAACAAACAAATACACAAACATAGCCTTTTATTGTTGAGGAATTTCTTAGTGCGGAACTTTTGAGTTAAAATGGCGCGGCGAAGTCTATTCCACAGGTATGGAAGGGAACTGTAAGATTACACCTCTCTGGGTCCAACGGAGCCATGATTTGAGAACATGGCTTTTGTTTGTATATGATGCATTCTTTACATTGTCGTATATCCTTTTTAATGTGATATTTTAGTCGGGAAGTGTAGAATGCAGTTTTTACTATCCTTCACATTTGATTGCATTCTGCATGAGCCAGAAATATATACAAGTGTGTTAAGTATAACTAACTAAACTTCGACTTTCCTGGTAATATTATTGGGTATCGTTCATTGTAAGTGAGTGACGTGTTCGTAAGGCGACCATTTACACGTAAAACATTTTTGGAGTCGAGAAGTGGGTTAAGGGGCATTAACGAGCTTTTATTTGAGAGTGGCTGAGAATTAGAGACGTTTTTGAATTCTGCTGGATAATAAGAATTTTGAGCTAGGTTAATTAAGCGGTATTTTACAAAATTCACTTCGTTTTGGGTGAGATGTAGAGACTCTAAATTCCGAACTTAATTTTTTGAGACTATTATAGTATAGTCGAAATATCCTCTTTATTTCACGAAGTCGATTTTGGCCAATCTACCTCTGGTTTGGTTAGCCAAAGTGGTTCATGCCACCATAGGTTACTATTTGAGAGTTCTTGCGGGTTGCAGATTACCGTTATTAAGTCTGACTGTAATATTGGGCCTGTGTACAAAACATCATTGAGAGAGAACCCTGATTTAGTCTTGCATGAGGCATTGAAAACCAATTTTTCCTTTGTGGTTTTAGGTTCTGAACGTACTACTGCATGATGGGGTAAATAAAATGAGAAGTATTTCCCCTCAGATACAATTTCACGCTGGATGGTTGGTTCCATGGGATCTAGTGTGATCTCTGTGAGAACTCTGTTGTATTCTTCTTGGAGATTTAGTGTTTTAGAAAGTGATTGGTTAATGCGGCTATATTGAACCAGAGCGCAAATTCTTGAAGAACCGAGAAATTTTTGCTAGGGAAATTCTTTTTTAAAAGGCAGCCTCACCATGCATCTTCCATTTTGATCTCTCGTTGTAGTTTGCTTATAATATTCCTCACAGTGGCGATCTTCTTCTGAGATAACTGACAGTTCGTGTTATTCTTTCTGTTCCCAAATTTTTCGCAATGTGTTATTTAGGGCAGCATTTTCAGATGATTCTACGGTCGTAGTGAATATCTGTACTGTATTGTGGTCCGTTGGGCCACTTAAAACCCATCCAAATATTGTTTTGTATGCGGACGCTTTCCCACATATGTTTTTCTTCATTCCTTCGAGATTGATATAGTGCTCAGAATCATTCCCGATTATTAAGTCTATTTGAGATGATTTGTAGAAGTTCGGGTCAGCTAGATTCAGATTGGAGAGACCTTTAGAGCATGGGGGTTCGAAGGAAATGGAAGGAATTCGTTTAGTCAGTTTTGGTAGAATTATTGCACTCACTGTAAACATCATTTGCGCTATTTTTGCTACCAGAGTTATGTCGCATTCTTTATTTGCCGCCTGTACTTGTCCTCCAATTCCTACTACTTCTATGTGGGATTTTTGATAGAGTCAATTTAACAACGCTCTTACTCTTTCAGACAAAAATGTTCTCTGGGAACCAGGATCTATCAGTGCTCTAACAGTGAACAAATCTCCTCTATATTCTATTTGCACTAATGCAGTGCGAAGTAAGATGAAGTCATTGTTGGAGGAGAAATTAGCTTGCATATATGGGTTCTTCAATGTTGAGGGTGTGTTATCGTTAAATTTATTTATTTTCATTTTCGGAAATTTTTCGTTGCTTTGGTCGAAACACTCGAACTTTGTGCAAGTGTAGAAGAGTATGATGCCCGGATTTGCAAATGAAATAGGTATTTTTACTTGAACATTTCGCTTTCAAATGGCCCGACGACAAGCAGTTGTTGCAGATTTTGTGCTGGAACACATAATCTATTATTTGTTGCACTGTATATTTTCTAAATTTTGTACATGCTCGCATGTATTCTGTGCAGATCCGCTGCACAGAATACATGTATATGACAGCTTTTCTTGGGATGAGTATGCTTAAGTATTTGGCTGTATTTGGTTTGAATGATTGAAACTCTGTTTTGTGGTTTTTATGGAAGAAATTCTTTCTACAACCTCTAATCGATTTATCAAAAACTCATCCATTTGAGACCATGTAGGGAGTTCTTTTTGTGACTTGCATGACAGTTCCCAAAGAGATAAAGTTTCATAGGGTAATTTTGTAGAAACTAAGTAGATAAGTATTGAGCTCAGCCGTCTACTTTTACATTAAATGCCTTTAGTGAGGTTAGGCTGTCCGTTACAGTGGGATGTATGTTCTGAATAGACTGAATATTACATTAATTAAATTAATAGACTGGAATATTAAATAAAACTTTTAATTTGTTATCTATCAGCGCTCGCTTGTTATCGAAACGAGATTTCAGTGCACTCCATGTATGCTCGAATCACATATTGAGTATCTTTTGACTATTGCTCCCGCACTACTTGAAGTTTTTAATATTAAGTAAAACAGTTTTTGAGCATTTGGTATTTCATCATTTTCAATACAGACGGCATTGGACAGGTCGCGGAAGGCTGGCCATTCTTCATAACTACCTGTGAAAACGTAGTTGGCAGGGTGGAAGTTTTATAAAAGAGGTTTTAGCTCCTCCGGTGTTGTGATTAGGGTCGAGACTAGACCGCAACTCATTGTGCGATTGATCGCAAGCTTTTGATTGCTTAAGAATATTCGCAATCCTTGATCTGTACGTCTATTATGTTTCGGAAGCAATGTTAAAGTTTTGCTAGGCGTGCTCCTTTAACTCTTTGCTTTTATAAAATTTGGAAGCTATCATAAAATTTTCATAAGAATTTTGGATTTTTGTCCATCTACTTTCGAGATCTTCCAGTCTAACTTCCAGTTGACAGCCGTTCTGCTCTCACTTGGCTGACTTTTCATAATTTCTGCAAAACTGTGGTAAATCTTCACAGTCGAAGAGGAATTTGTCTCTCTTCGCTGTACCTTCAGTTAACGCTAAATTTTCTGTAGGCGGGCTCATTTTTAATATGTTAGGGATTTCTCACTGCGGTGCGAATACTTGGCTGTATAATGTGATTTCTCTGAAGTTTGATATATAATTATAGCCTTAAAATTAATCCTTTAATTTTGTTAGTGTCACAAATATCATGTAAATATAAACAAAGTTCACCTTTTGCTAAAAGAATGAAGATTAGAGGTTGATATTTATGACTTGATCTTGTTAATTTCCCTTAGGTTAGAGAATTATACTCAGCAATTTTAGGTTTAGGGGATAATAAATATTTTGTAACTAATATTAATATTTATTATTTGAGGCTCAAGTTTTTATTCTATAAATAAATTTTGTATGAATGTATTTCATATATTTATATGTATTAATAAAGATCATATAAAAAACGAAATTTTTAAATTCAAAGCAAAAAAGATATACAACAAAAAAAATTTTTCCTTTATTTTACACAGTCATTGAACTCTTTGCACAAATTTGTTTCTATGCTTGTTGTTTTGATTCTATTTGAAACCAAACGGTGATATACCGTTATAATTTGCACACATTGTTCATGATAGTGAATTTGTATATTAGTTTCTGATGAGTGGGTGACATTGCTTTTATAGACTCTACAATGGACGCGCAAAAATATTTGGGTATTTTGCTGACCCATTTAACCTGAAGTGCGCAGAAATTCGGACTTGTGGGGGACAATAAACCAGTTTTCAAATTTTATCAAGACAATGACCCTAAACATAAGTCACACATGGTAAGAATGTGGTTGTTATATAACTGCGGTTACGTCATCGATACACCCGCTCAAAGCCCTATCTTAATCCTATAGAGAATTCATTGTTGTTTTTGAAAAAACCGATAGCTAAACGGTAGCGAAAATATATCCAATCGCCTAAAATATCAATATTGGAAGAATGGCTGAAGATACTAATGAATTATGACCAAAAGAAGTTAATCGGATCAATGAAAAGTCGTTTGTAATTTTTGGTAGATGCTAAAGGTTTCCATACCAAATATCAAACTTTTTCTAACTAAATTTGAAACTTCTCAACTGAAACTCAAATTGCAAGAAAATTTTTGTGCAAAGAGCTTACTGACAGTGTAAAATGAAGTAAAAATTTGTTTTTGTTGTATATCTTTTTTGCTTTGAATTTATAAATTTTTTTCTTTACATGGTCTCCATAAATACATATAAGTTTATGAAATACATACATACAAAATTGGTTTGTAGAATAAAAACTTGATGAATTTAATAATAACTTTATATAAATAGTGTATTTTTTCAATGTGCAAACTCATTATTGACAGACTCTATACAGGTATGTGATTTGTGCTGTGTTTCAAATTTTACTCTTATGAAATTACTGTTTGAGCGCGCTTTTGCTCACTGTTTAATTAAATGGAATTTTTTCCATAACAACAAAAAAAATACATATGTGCATATAAATTTCATAAACATTTTTTAATTTTATTTTAATTGTATTTTAAATATTTTGTTACCTTAGCTTTAGATTGATGATCTTCTTTAAATTTCTTTATTTTGATTTAATTAATATTATACGAACGAATTAGTTGGCGACACATGTGCGCAATTTGCTTTTGAATTGTGAATATTTCTTTTTTTTTTTCTTTTTGTTTTGTTTTATTATTTTCATAACCTGGATTGTTATTTGTACATCTCTGCATTGATTTAAGTGTTTGACATTTTCTTTGTTCTGCTTTCTTAATTTGTTTTTATTCACCACACTGTGGTTATTTTTTCTATATTATAGCTGTGTTCATTTACTAAAAATTTTTACAAATTTGTAACAATTGTTATTGGAAAGCGTTCATTAACTCAAAAAATTTGCAACGAGAGAGCGGCGAAAGAGCGTAAAAAATTGAGATACAGAAAAATTATTGCAAGTTTTTACAAGTAAAATCTTTACTTGTAATAATTATTCAAACAGCTGTTTTGCGTTTGTGTTTATAAAACAATATTTCTAAATCAAGTTGAAAATAAAAATATTTTGGAAAATTTAAGAAATTGTAAGTAAATGTAAACTTTTGAAACCATAAAAAGTATTAAAATGATAACAAATTTATTTTTGTGTAACTTAGGAACTACGGAAGCAAAATAAGATGTCTAATGGAATTGAACTAAGCAATACAGTATCTGGTACATCAGTGGCAAAGGATGTAACAGACCAGGTGTTATTTTTAGTGTTGTAAATATTATGATTACCTAGCTAATCGCTAGTTTACACTAAGCAGGCAAATAATTCAATTAGATCAGATATCTATTTGCAAATATATATCTGATTATATATCTAATGCTGACAGCAACATAATATTTTATTTTGGATAAAGCTTTTTATGACAATGAAAAGCAAAATTGCTTAAATTGCTTATTTATGGTTAGAAAGACATAGTTTCTCTTAAGAAAAAGCAATCGAATTCAAAATTTGGATCTAGTAAATTTACATGAAATTAGGTAAATTCGCAAAAGTTGTTGGTGTACATATGAAATGAAACATAGTTCATTGTATGTAACTAACAAACAAAACGTTCAAACGCACTATGAACTTCAGTTCAGTTCAACTTACATTTACTTGCGCGTTAATATAGTTTACATAAATAGTTTTTCATAAAATCACATTAAAAAATACTTAATATTATATAATTATAATAGTAACGCAATAAGGCGCCAAAACAATAATGCTGAATATAAATGACCATAATCATTATTTTTATAATAATATATGTATAATTTGTCCAAACAATAAAGGGTTACCCTACAAGAAGACTACCGGGTAATTCACTGGTTAATTACCCGATAGTGTCAACTGATATATCGGGTAAAGTTTCAGGTAATTTCTTAAAGCAATATGACAAAATTACCCAAAACGCTTGTATACATGTGATCTTGCATCTTTCTCTATCTCATTCCTTCTCCCGTAAGATGAAACATATATCTGTACTGCTCACTCTAGTGCATATTAGCATTCATAGTTTTGGTTAAATTTAACCAATATATTGGGTAATATTAACTAGGTAATGATAACCAAAATATTGGTTAATACTACCTAGGTAATGATAACCAAATTATTGGTTAATACTACCTAGTTAATGATAACCAAAATATTGGTTAATACCAACTAGTCAACCCTAAGGAACAAATCCATTAAAGATAACAGTTTAAATATACTATTTACATTAAGTTTTATTAAAAAATTGTTTAAGTTACATACTTTTTAATATATTATTTTTGTTTTACCTATTGTAGCTGTGGTCTATAGCCTTCTTAAACGCTTTTGCGAAGTCGGTCGCAGATAGACTTTGGAAAACATCTGGAATGTAAAGAAAATATATTAATTTATAGACATTAGTATAAATTTAAGTATATAAATATATGCATATACATACATATATATATATATATATATATATATATATATATATATATATATACATATACATATATATATATATATATATATATATATATATATCTATATATATCTATATATATATATATATATATATATATATATATATATAATATATATATATATATATATATACATACATAGATATATCTATATATATATATATATATATATATATATATATATATATACTTACCTCATATAATTTTGTTTGACATTGCAAGATCTGAAATGGCTTTTTTCCCACCTCCCTTTCCAATTGTACATTTGCAGTAGGTCGTCTGTGATTGTAGATGAACGTAAGCTGTAAAAGTTTTAATATTCAAATATAATTATAGCCTTCATATTAAGTAAACCTTTATTACCATTGCTTGGGCGAAATCCTCAGCCTTTAACTTTTCTTCTATTAATTCCATTTCTTCCAATGATTTGATTGGAAGTATGGTATACGGAGGACTCCACTTCTTTTAGCACCACCTTACATTCTATTAGCGCATTCGCTTGGGCCATTAATTCAGGTCTCAGTGAATGCTAAAATAGTATATCATTAACGACATGGCAATAGTAATATTAGTAAAACTCTTACATTTCCCTCCATCTGCTCTATCCTATATGCTATAGCCTCCTGATTGGAAACTATAGTCGACTGCCCGTTGCTCAGGATATGCTGGTTGTAAGCAATATTGTCTATTTTATATTCAATAGCCTGCATTTTAGCTTGCGTCTTTTTTAAAATAGTAATGATATCAGAAAAAAAGTAGATAAAAGTTGTTAATAGATATTCTGATGTTTATAATAATGGATTTTTATATACCTTGATTTAGAGTAGCGACGTATGTTTTTTAGGAATTCGTTCCTGGCTTGGACCACTGAACTCCACATCTCAGTCTTCGGTGGTTTTAGTAATTTTTTAACTTGTTTAATTAAGTTTTTTAACAATTTTTCATTAAAATTATATTTTCCGTAATTGCAAGAAACTAATTTCATTCGCGACTATATATGTTCCACTCTAACATATATGTTAGAAAAGGACAACAAATACGATATTCGCCTACGTTAGGTTAGAGAATTATATTCTTACAGACGATCGACATATTGAAAATATGTCAACTTTATCTATTTTTATTTAATTTTTAATTTACATATATGTAATTCTGATTTTATTAGATGTAATCAAAAATTAATTTTAATGTTTATCATATATTGTTTTGTACCCAACAGTGTTCCCCTGAAGATGAATAGCAAAGCAATTCGAAATATTGGGAAGATAAGATTAAATAAAGATTAAATAATAAAAATATTTAAGTTTATGGATTTTTTCAAAACATGATTTATAGCCGAACGATAGAAATACGAATATTATTTTAATACAACAGGTCAACGATTCAACTAAATATATATATATATATATATATATATATATATATATATACATATCAACACGGAAGACACACCAAATATCATCAACATGACCTTATATCGCAAAATCAAAATAAAGTATAACAAAAACACTATCAACACTGTTAAAAATTACTCCAAAAACAACAAAACGTTAGCAAAACTAAAATCATCTACATCGTTCTTGTTAAAATGCAAACATGGAGGTATTATACCAAATTTTATAAACAACATCACTAAAAATGTTTACACAATATACATGGTAAACAACAAAATACATCCCAACTTACATAGAATATTAGTTAAAATTATCTATAACTTTCATATAAAATTATTCAATTTATTAATACAATAAAAACACCAATTGCTTAATATACATAATAAACAGAATTAAATAAATAGTGGTATTGCCCAATTGTAAAACTCACACACGTAGTTTACAAAATTATTTCATATGGTAGCCTTGATGTTGCAGAACAAATGCGTGAAGTGGGTGAATCGCTTCAGAGCATACTCACAAAAAACTGGAAATGTTGTCGAACGTCAATATCGTTCTGAAACCATGGGTGAATCCAGCTTAAGCGACAGAGAAAAACAAGAGAATGGTAGAATTAAATTAATGTCGCTGATAGACAATCATTTGAGCAGAGAAAAAACAAACCAAAGAGACAAGTATATATTGAATACAGTGGGTCAGAAGCGTAAATTTTTTTGGGGAAATGAGGATTTACTGATATTAAATTCTGACAAAGGAAATAAAACTGTAGTTATGACTAAAAATGATTATAAAGAAAAAATGACTCGAATTGTAAATGACATGTGTACTTATAGACGTCTAAAAAGAGATCCAACGTCAACATTACAAACAAAAAATAATACATTAATTGACAAATTATATAATTTAAATATTATAACATCTACAGAGAAGAATAAATTAAAAATAAGTACGTCTATAGCACCCAGAATATATGGGTTACCAAAAGTACATAAAATAGGAACACCTTTGAGACCAATTTGTTCATCACAAAATGCACCATCATATGAACTCTGTAAATATTTATTACACATTTTAAAAAATTTAACCACAAACTCAACTTATATGTAAGAGATGCAGTGGAATTCAAATCAAAGGTGAATAATAAGAGACTAGACAATAACGAGATTATGGTATCACATGACGTAGCATCGCTATTTCCGACCATACCTATAAATTTAGCACTAGAAATAATAGAAAATAAGTGGGAAATATTACAACAACACACAAAAATACCAAAATACCTTTTCATGGAGTTACTAAGGCTTGGCATCAAAGACAGCCGTTATTTTAAATATGAAGAACGAATTTACGGACAATGTAAGGGAATGCCGATGGGATCACCGGTATCCCCAGTTGTTTCCGATATTGTTATGGAGGAGTTACTGGATCAAAAAACTAACAATAAAATTCAGACTAGTAAGAAAATATGTAGATGACATATTTGCTATCATAAATAGAGATACGGCAGAGAAAGTTTTAAATGTTTTAAATGGGTTTAATACACAAATACAATTTACAGTGTAAATGGAAAGAGATAATAAGTTACCATATTTAGATGCATTTGTTAGTAGACACCAAAATATGATGACGGTTAACTGGTATCAAAAACCCACTGCATCCGGCCGTCTGATTAATTTTCATTCAAAACATCCGAGAAGAATTATAATTAATACCGTAAATAATTTCATCAGACGAGTACTCACCTTTAGTGACGATAGGTATCATGAGGAAAATTCACGAAAAATAAAACAAATCTTAGACATGAACAATTTTCCGAGAACAAATATAAACAATTTAATATCTAAAAAGAGTGACACAACAGTAAGAAGAGAGACTAATTCGAAGTATTATAAAGGACTAACATATATAAAAGGTTTTTCTGAGAGGTTGAAAAACTCATATCTGTATGACATCGAAAAATTTCAACTTGCATATAAAACAAATAATACAATGCAGAGTCTATATAGCAATACAAAAACAGAATTAAAGAAAGAGGAAAAATGCAATGTTATATATAGCATTAACTGCAACGATGACGGCTAAAGCACATGCAATAAAAGATACGTAGGAACAACTAAAAATTAACTAAAGACCAGACTAACATCTCATAAATCAGACATAAGAACGAAACACAAACCCATGGAGCAAAAAACTGTACTTGCGTCCCACTGTGCAAAGGAAAATCAAGTACAAAATTTTGATAATGTAAAAATATTACAACAAGAAAACATAAACAAATCAGTTTTCGCAGCTAAGGACTACAGACGATCGACATATTGATAATATGTCAACTTTATCTACATTTATATATTTTAATTACTTGTATGTAATTGTGATTTTATTAGATGTAATCAAAAATTAATTTTATTGGTTATCATATTGTTACAGAGATTAGAAATAGATTTATATAAAACGACAATGTGGCTATATGTACTTGGCAGCACTGTCAATTAATCTTTAGTTGTCAAAATGATACAACCCTGCTCAACACAATATAGATAATATTCAAATTAACGGAAATGGAATACTCCAGAATATACAAGATCATTCGAGGCTGTGCCAATAATAAGCGTAAACAACAACAACGAAAAACCTAGCAACATAAATGCTAAGAGATGTCATTCTTAATGATCTTGTGTACAAGTATTCGCTGCTAATAAAGCTAAACAGGTTCACAAGTATACACAACCATATACACATAGCAGAAGAAGAAACAAAACCACACAGCACACAGAACACTCATCCATACAACCACTCATAGTTACCATAAGCAAAACAAACAAGTCAGCATTGTCATGTATACAAACACACGTATATAGCTCCGTGTCAAGTAAAATACAACCACCATGCCCAGAACTTTCGCGAGGTTACCAGACGACGTCCTTTTTGCTATATAAAGGCGCTGCCAGAGCTCAGCGAGAGTTAGTGTGATTGCAAATATAGACGTGTTAACATCGCTCAGTGTTGAGTAGTACAAATACTCTTGTTAATAAAGTAGTAAATAAAGTGTTGCCGCAGTATATTTCTAAAATTAATTTGTCCGTATTTTAATTTGATGCAATAAAACGAATCCTTGAAGGATAAGTAATAAAACCGTTTTTACGAAAAGGTCTAAAAACGTAACAATTGGTGTCAGAAGTGGGATTACAAAAATAATTAAAAGGACATTGCAATTTAAAGAAAGGACATTAAAAAAAAAATTAAAATAAATAGTCATGAAATTCGATGAGCTAAAAGTTGAACAGCTGAAGAAGGAGCTCAGTAAGCTTGAATTGCCAACTGCAGGTAACAAGGCTGAACTGCAGAAGAGGCTGATAGATGAGTTTAAGAATCGCGGCATGGACATCGGGACATACGAGTTTGGGAAAAAGACGATGTGCAAATATGCCCTCCTGCCACGACCAGCAGCATGGACATAAATTCAATGTTCACTGCTATGATGATCCAGATAAAAGGAATCAGTGATGCACAAAGTGAATTAAAACAAACCTCTCAGCAGATGCAGGAGGCATCAAGGATCAGCAGTGAAAAGCTTGTAGCCGAAATAAGTGAAATAAAACAAAACTCTCAGCAGGTGCAGGAGGCATCAAAGATCAACAGTGACAAGCTTTAGCCGAAATAACTGAAATAAAACAGAACTCAGGAAAATATTGTAGTCGAAACTCAGCAGATGCAGGAAACACTTGTAGCCGAAATACAGGAGTGAAATAAAGCCTTGAACGATACCCTGGTAGACGTTTCTGAATCCATTAACAGGAGGGTGGATTCTATTGAGAGTAAATTCTCAGAGCTGGAACAGCATGCAAAGGAGGTCGAAGAGAAATTGCATACTCTAGAGGACAAAGTGAATAACCTGGAGTGTAGCGGCGGGCTAGTACGAGCAGTTGCGGAGGTTTATGCGCGGATAAAAGCGCCATGCTTTGACGGCAGCGTACCATTAGGCATCTTCAAATTCCAGTTCGAGACGGTTGCTAGCAGAAATGGATGGGATGCTGAAGAAAAGGCCGCCGATGTACTTGAGACTGTGCCAGTAAGCAGCAGAAACAACTATTATGAAATAATGGCAGCATTGCAGCAAAAGTATGGTGGTGAGCACAAGCGCGATTTGTACAGAATGGAATTGCGATGTAGAGTTCAGAAGCCTAACGAATCTCTACAAGATTTCGCAATGGAATCGAGCGTTTAGTGCAGCTCACATATCCAGGCGAGAGTCACCCGTTCCTGGACCACTTTAAAACTGAGGCTTTCGTTAACGGCATTCGCGACTCTGATGTTAAACTGGCGGTGTGCGCTACGCAGAAATCCACTTTCGCTGAAACTGTTTCATTTGCGCTGGCTCAAGAGACTTCAAGGATGGTTTTCAAGTCACATATATGTAAAGTGCGGAATGTGGAGGTTTTGTCTGAGGAGGATAACAACCTAGTTGCTAGCGTTAAGGAGGCAATGCGACAACTGCTGGCAGAAAAGGCTATCAAAGAAAACCCTAAGTGCTTTAACTGCGGAAAGATCGGTCATTTTCAGCGCAGCTGCAAAGCACCAAGGAAGAGAGGTAGAGCAGTTTCGCCACCAAGAAACAGCAAATGGATGAATCAAACAACATCACAAGAGTCCCCGTTAAACTAAAACTAGCTAGCACTAAGGGGCAAGAGCTAGCTCTCACAAACGAGGGCCCCACAATCTCCATATCAGTGATGCAGCAGAAAAATAACAACCTCACTGCGTCCGGACACATCAACGGCGAAAAGAACGTATTTACCATAGACACAGGGGCATCGCAGTCAATAATAAGGCCCGATATAGTAAAGGGGAAATGCGAGAGGTTAAGCAATATACGGCTACGTACAGCTACTGGAGAGCCTGCCACTGTCTATGGTAAGATTGAAGTGAAGGTGACTATAGCCAACATCAACATGAGACATGTGTTTATTGTTGCCGATATTGTCGATGAGGTTATTATTGGAGCCGATTTTATGATTAATCATGGTATTAATCTACATATGGGACAACAGCTGATGATTTGGCGTAATGTGGAAATACCCTATGATGTTGGATATGACAACAAACTACAAGTAGCAAGAGTATTTGCTATTGAGAGTCAGACGTTACCGCCGCAGTCTGAAACAGTCATATGGGCGCGGATGAAGGGAGATTGTAAGGACAATCGGTTGTGGGTTGTAGAACCAGCAGATCTAAAGAAAGAGCTTATAACAGCGAAAGCTCTAGTGAAAACTAGTAAAGGAGGAATAGTCCCTATAAGAGTGCTTAACTTGTCACACCAT
Source organism: Linnaemya vulpina (assembly GCA_963675445.1). Lineage (NCBI taxonomy): Eukaryota > Metazoa > Arthropoda > Insecta > Diptera > Tachinidae > Linnaemya > Linnaemya vulpina. The sequence continues at coordinate 17,720,003 of OY776281.1, forward strand.
GAAAAAGTCATCAAAGAAAATTCCGATGTTGGCCAGTGTACTCCAGCAGAGGCAATAATAAACTTCGAGAAGAAGACAGAGCCTACTGATTTGTCAGCAAAAGAACGTGAACAATTTGAGGAATACGTAGGGAAATGGGTAGCAGGTCTATCAACGAAAGATAGAAATAAAGCCAAACAGTTACTAAAAAGGCATGCCAGTATCTTCGCCATGGGAAGCCAAAGCCAGGGTAGAACTGCATTGGTTAAACATGAAATTAACACAGGCGAAGCTAGGCCGATTAAACAGCCACCCAGAAGCGTACCCCTAGCAAAGCGAGATAAAGTAAAAGAGCTTGTAAGTGAAATGGAGCGTGATGGCGTAATTGAGCCATCTTCTGGTCCTTGGAGTTCGCCTGTAGTCCTAGTTAAAAAGAAAGATGGCAGTACTAGATTCTGCGTAGACTACAGGAAGCTCAATGACATAACCAAGAAGGACAGTTATCCGCTCCCCAGAATCGATGACACTTTGGACACGCTAGCTGATACCAAATGGTTCTCTACGCTGGACTTGCGAAGCGGATATTGGCAAGTGGAGATCGCAGAGAAAGACAAGGAGAAAACTGCCTTCAGTGTCGGTAACGGATTATGGCAGTTCAAAGTCATGCCATTTGGTCTCTGCAATGCTCCGGCCACATTTGAACGCCTAATGGAGAAGGTACTGATAGGACTTCACTGGAAGACATGCTTGGTATATCTAGATGACATAATTGTGATGGGGAAAACTTTCGATGAACACCTCAAAAACATGGCAGAAGTTCTTCAACGGATATCATCAGCTGGATTGAAACTCAGCTTGCAAAAATGTGTATTGTTCCAGAAAGAAGTAAAGTATTTGAAGCATCGTGTTACAGCAGATGGAATCTCAACAGATGAAGATAAAATAAAAGCAGTAAGGGACTGGCATCAACCTAACAATCTTCATGAATTGCGCAGCTTTTTGGGCCTTTGTACATACTACAGACGTTTTGTGCCGAATTTCGCCAGTGTAGCTGCAAGCTTGCATGAGCAGACAAAGAAATCGAGACTATACCATTGGGGCGAGCCACAGGAAAATGCATTCCAGAAACTCAAAGAATTATTATGTACGTCACCAGTGCTAGCGTATCTTATAACTGGGGAAAAATTTGTGCTGGATACTGATGCGAGCGGTTATGGCATAGGGGGTGTGCTATCCCAAGTAGTTAATGGCACTGAAAAGGTCATACGGTACTATAGCCGTGTACTCCAAAAACCTGAGAGGAACTACTGTGTGACACGACGTGAGCTTCTGGCGGTATTGGAATGCATTAAACATTACCATAAGTACCTGTATGGTCAACACTTTACATTCTGCACTGAGATGGCTATTGCAGTTTAAAAATCCTGAAGGGCAACTGGCAAGGTGGATTGAGCGCCTGCAGAGCTACGACTTCAGCATTGAGCATAGAAGGGGCACAAAGCATAACAATGCGGATGCTCTTTCGAGAAGACCGTGCTGTTTAGAGTCTAAACATTGTGTTAGAACCGAGCAAAAGGAAGGCGTTGTGGATGTTCGGCTAATGCACATCGGCCCTGATGAAGACTGGTCAGCGGCACAGAGGGACGACGATATACTAAGGAAAATTATAGCGGCCAAAGAAGAGGACAGACGACCATCCCGGAATGAAATTTCGGCTGAATGCCTACTCGCCAAATCTTATTGGGCTCAGTGGAACAGCCTCAAGGTAGGGTGTTTATACCGCGTATGGGAAAGTGTAGATGGCAAAACAACTTCAAATTTAATAGTTGTGCCATACTCTAAGATAAGAAAAGTTTTACAGGAGTTTCATAATGGACCTAGTGGCGGTCATCTTGGAGTAACGAAAACACTTGAGAAACTGAAGCAGCGTTTTTATAGGGTTGGATGTCAACAAGCCGTAGCCGACTGCGTAGCAAACTGCCCACAGTGCATTGCAGCCAAAGGCCCAGTAAGAAGAAGCCAGGGACAGCTACAACAAAACAACTCAGGAGCACCATTCGAGCGGATCGCAATGGATGTAGCAGTTCCCTTTCCCGTCACTGAAGCCGGAAATCGGTATGTACTTGTGGTAATGGACTATTTCAATAAATGGCCAGAGGTATATGCTATACCTAACCAAGAAGCAAAGACAATTGTAAAGGCATTCGTCAACAACTGGGTATGTCGCTATGGTGTCCCAGTAGAATTACATTCCGACCAAGGAAGGAATTTCGAGTCTGCCATATTCAAGAAAATGTGCGAGTTATATGGGATAAAAAAAAAACAGAACAACGTCGTTGCATCCACAGTCTGATGGCATGGTAGAAAGATTCAATCGCACCTTAGAAGAGTACCTACGAAAAGTAGTAGGCAACCATCAGAGGAATTTTGACGAGCACATCCCCAAATTTTTGAATGACATATAGGTCAACTGTACACGACTCAACATCGAGAACGCCAGCCAAAATTATCTTCGGAACGGAATTAAAACTACCTGGTGATTTGGAATTTGGTGTTAAGCCAACTGTAGAAGAAGGAGCTATTACGTCCCAAGAGACGGAGGACTTAAACGAACTACATGAGTTCGTGCGCAATAGAATCAAGATGGTCAGTGACAAGATGAAGGCTAGGTATGACCGCGCAGCAAATTCGGAGGGATTTATGGAAGGACAATTGGTTCTACTTTATAACCCACAACGGAAGAAACGATTGTCCCCAAAATTACAGACTCACTGAGATGGCCCGTATAAAGTGATTAAGAGAGTGAATGACGTTGTATACCGGATACAGAAGCATAATAGCTCAAGGTCGGAAATGAAGATAGTACATATCGAACGATTGGCGCACTATGGAAGAGGTGATTGTATGCCTATTCGGGTCGAACAGGCTTAAGTGGGCGGCAGTGTTACAGAGATTAGAAATAGATTTAAATAAAACGACAATGTGGCTATATGTACTTCGCAGCACTGCCAATTAATCAACTATTTGTCAAAATGTTACAACCTTGGTCAACACAACATAGATAATATTCAAATTAACGGAAATGGAATACTCCAGAATATACAATATCATTCGAGGCTGTGCAAATAATAAGTGTAAATAACAACAACGAAAAACTTAGCAACATAAATGCTAAGAGATGTTATTCTTAATGATCTTGTATGCAAGTATTCGCTGCTAATAAAGCTAAACAGATTCACAAGTATACACAGCCATATACACATAGGAGAAGAAGAAACAAAACCACACAAAACACAGAACACTCATCCATACAACCACTCATAGTTACCATAGACAAAACACACAGAACACTCATACATACAACCACACATAGTCACCATAAGCAAAACACACAAGTCAGCATTGTCATGTATACAAACACACGTATATAGCTACATGTTAAATAAAGCACAACCAACAACAACCATGCCCAGAAGTTTCGCGAAGTTACCAGACGACGTAATTTTTGCTATATAAAGACGCTGCCAGAGCTCAGCGAGTTAGTGTGATTTCAAATATAGACGTGTTAACATCGATAAATGTTGAGTAGTACAAATACTTGTGTTATTAAAGTAGTAAATAAAGTGTTGCCGCATTATATTTCTAAAATTAATTTGTCCGTGTTTTAATTTGATGCAATAAAACAAATCCTTGAAGGATAAGTAATAAAACCGTTTTTACGAAAAGGTCTAAAAACGTAACAATATATTGTTTTGTACCTAACAGTATTCCCTTGAAGATGAGTAGCGAAGCTATTCGATTTTCTAGATTTTTTCAAAACATGACCTATAGCCGAACGATAGAAATACGAATATTAGAATTATATTCCTGTATTGCCTGAAATTCAGCAATTTAAGGTTTAGGGGATAATAATACTAATACTAGTGTTTATTATTTGAGGCTCAAGTTTTTATTCTATAAATGCATTTTTTACGAATGTAGTTCATATATATTTATATGTATTAATAAAGATCATGTAAAAATAAAAATTTATAAATTCAAAGCAAAACAGATATACAACAAAAACCAATTTTTACTTCATTTTTCGCTTTCAATAAACTCTTTGCACAAAAATTTTCTTGCAATTTGAGTTTCAGGTGACAAGTTTCAAATTTAGTTTGAAAAAGTTTGATATTTGGTAAGGAAACCTTTAGCATCTACCAAAAATTGCAAACGAACTTCTTCCAATATTGCAATTTTAGGCGATTAAATATATTTTCGCTGCTGTTTAGCTACCCGTTTTTTCAAAAACAACCATGAATTCTCTATAGGATTAAGATAGGGATTTGAGCGGGTGTATCGATGACGTAACCGCAGTTATATTACAACCACATTCTTACCATGTGTGACTTATGTTTAGGGTCATTGTCTTGACAAAAAAATTTTAGGGCAAATTTGGCGGGGAAAATGTTTAATTCCTGATGAAGATTACACAAAAATCTTTATATATGCGACCGTAATTTCGAAAGCTCATTCATTTGGATAAAAAACTCAAGGCGGAAGCAAGACTATAATATAAAGATGTTGCACGCCATATATTAATAACTTTCAAAAATTTTGTGCTTCGAAATCCAATGACGTATTTACATATTTTCTTTCTCATGTTTTTTCAAACACAATTTTTGAGTAACTTGATATATTTTCTTACACTTGGGGGATTCACACTGTAGTCATACAGTCATAAAATAATAGCACTAAAAATATGACAAGTGTGAACAACCCGTCGTAACTTGGTCTGCTAAATAAAGTTGTATACATAAACTAACAGCTGCTGCCTTGTTATGAGCTGAATAAATTTTTTTTTGCGGCGGCATATGGAAAAACGTTCAGTGGCTGCCAGCTACGTAATTTAAACGAGAAAACTTTTTCAATTGTATATATTTAGTTTTTGGGTTTAGTGCTCCTTTAATATATTTTATGTTATAAAAATGTGATTTAATTTAGACACATAGATATGAACAATTTTTTATCCGCTTCTTAGTCGTGAAACATAAAAGTAACGGCGGCAAACATATACTACCGCCGTCTCGCTTAAAGATTTTCAGAGTTCGACTTAGATCTCTGGAGCTATTTTATGACAACACAAAAACATACCTGCAAGAGTGGTATTATTTTATGACTTTTTTATATGCAGCACAACAAGAAATTTTTTAAACCAGTCTAAAATGTTATGACTCTATGACAATATGACTAAATAGCACGAGGTGTGAATCCCCCAACTATGTGTTGTGTACATTTGTATGTATGTATATACATATGTATATACATACATAAGTATGGCTGTTATTTATTTATAATAGTTCTTTCATACTATTGCTGAGGCCGAAGTAAATTCTATAAATTGAATTGTTTAAAAACAAACAAAAAAAACAATAATAATAAAATAATCAAAATAACATAAAACTAAGTGCAGTACAAATATTTTATCTTTGTACAAAGTGCCTCAAACCAAGAAAATTAAATAGAACAGAATACCTTTATATGTATGTATTGAGCAAAATCAAAAACAGTGCCACTAGTGAATATTGTGTATACCTGTCGCGCATACGTAGAAAGAAGCAGCAACACATGAGTTATGTGCTTTAACATAACATACTTTAACATACTTTACTAGTAAATATTAGTAACGAGAGAGTAACAAGAAATTTTTCACAATTACTCTCAAAAAAGTGAAAAAGTAAATGAACACTTTACTAGTAAAAATTTGCAAGTTAAAGTAGTCTTGTAATGTATAGGTATATATGAGTACTCAATAACTACCCTGCAAGAAAAGTTACCCGAAACTAATGCACACAACATTTTTTCACTAACCCATATGAAGCAAAATTATATGGAGTTTTTGGCAACGATGTTGCCATTGTTTCGTTTTCGCCGTGAAATTTGAAGGTTGGTTTTTGTAATGGTTATGTGTATTTTATATTAGTCGTATATATACATATTCATATAATTATCATTTAAATAAAAGTTTTATACGAAAATCTATATATTATACTTTCGTTACTTACTTATTTATTGTCGCAATAATATAATATGTATACATTTGAATTTACGGTATCTTGGAGATTTTTGGTAAAAAATGGTATATGGAAAGAGATTTTGTTAGTAGTAACGTAGGCGAATATCGTATTTGTTGTCCTTTTCTAACATATATGTTAGAGTGGAACATATATAGTTGCGAATGAAATTAGTTTCTTGCAATTACGGAAAATATAATTTTAATGAAAAATTGTTAAAAAACTTAATTAAACAAGTTAAAAAATTACTAAAACCACCGAAGACTGAGATGTGGAGTTCAGTGGTCCAAGCCAGGAACGAATTCCTAAAAAACATACGTCGCTACTCTAAATCAAGGTATATAAAAATCCATTATTATAAACATCAGAATATCTATTAACAACTTTTATCTACTTTTTTTCTGATATCATTACTATTTTAAAAAAGATGCAAGCTAAAATGCAGGCTATTGAATATAAAATAGACAATATTGCTTACAACCAGCATATCCTGAGCAACGGGCAGTCGACTATAGTTTCCAATCAGGAGGCTATAGCAAATAGGATAGAGCAGATGGAGGGAAATGTAAGAGTTTTACTAATATTACTATTGCCATGTCGTTAATGATATACTATTTTAGCATTCACTGAGACCTGAGTTAATGGCCCAAGCGAATGCGCTAATAGAATGTAAGGTGGTGCTAAAAGAAGTGGAGTCCTCCGTATACCATGCTTCCAATCAAATCATTGGAAGAAATGGAATTAATAGAAGAAAAGTTAAAGGCTGAGGATTTCGCCCAAGCAATGGTAATAAAGGTTTACTTAATATGAAGGCTATAATTATATTTGAATATTAAAACTTTTACAGCTTACGTTCATCTACAATCACAGACGACCTACTGCAAATGTACAATTGGAAAGGGAGGTGGGAAAAAAGCCATTTCAGATCTTGCAATGTCAAACAAAATTATATGAGGTAAGTATATATATATATATATATATATATATATATATAGATATATCTATGTATGTATATATATATATATATATATATATATATATATATAGATATATATAGATATATATATATATATATATATATATATATATATGTATATGTATATATATATATATATATATATATATATATATATGTATATATATATATGTATGTATATGCATATATTTATATACTTAAATTTATACTAATGTCTATAAATTAATATATTTTCTTTACATTCCAGATGTTTTCCAAAGTCTATCTGCGACCGACTTCGAAAAAGCGTTTAAGAAGGCTATAGACCACAGCTACAATAGGTAAAACAAAAATAATACATTAAAAAGTATGTAACTTAAACAATTTTTTAATAAAACTTAATGTAAATAGTATATTTAAACTGTTATCTTTAATGGATTTGTTCCTTAGGGTTGACTAGTTGGTATTAACCAATATTTTGGTTATCATTAACTAGGTAGTATTAACCAATAATTTGGTTATCATTACCTAGGTAGTATTAACCAATATTTTGGTTATCATTACCTAGTTAATATTACCCAATATATTGGTTAAATTTAACCAAAACTATGAATGCTAATATGCACTAGAGTGAGCAGTACAGATATATGTTTCATCTTACGGGAGAAGGAATGAGATAGAGAAAGATGCAAGATCACATGTATACAAGCGTTTTGGGTAATTTTGTCATATTGCTTTAAGAAATTACCTGAAACTTTACCCGATATATCAGTTGACACTATCGGGTAATTAACCAGTGAATTACCCGGTAGTCTTCTTGTAGGGTAACCCTTTATTGTTTGGACAAATTATACATATATTATTATAAAAATAATGATTATGGTCATTTATATTCAGCATTATTGTTTTGGCGCCTTATTGCGTTACTATTATAATTATATAATATTAAGTATTTTCTAATGTGATTTTATGAAAAACTATTTATGTAAACTATATTAACGCGCAAGTAAATGTAAGTTGAACTGAACTGAAGTTCATAGTGCGTTTGAACGTTTTGTTTGTTAGTTACATACAATGAACTATGTTTCATTTCATATGTACACCAACAACTTTTGCGAATTTACCTAATTTCATGTAAATTTACAAGATCCAAATTTTGAATTCGATTGCTTTTTCTTAAGAGAAACTATGTCTTTCTAACCATAAATAAGCAATTTAAGCAATTTTGCTTTTCATTGTCATAAAAAGATTTATCCAAAATAAAATATTATGTTGCTGTCAGCATTAGATATATAATCAGATATATATTTGCAAATAGATATCTGAACTAATTGAATTATTTGCCTGCTTAGTGTAAACTAGCGAGTAGCTAGGTAATCATAATATTTACAACACTAAAAATAACACCTGGTCTGTTATATCCTTTGCCACTGATGTACCAGATACTGTATTGCTTAGTTCAATTCCATTAGACATCTTATTTTGCTTCCGTAGTTCCTAAGTTACACAAAAATAAATTTGTTATCATTTTAATACTTTTTATGGTTTTAAAAGTTTACATTTACTTACAATTTCTTAAATTTTCCAAAATATTTTTATTTTCAACTTGATTTAGAAATATTGTTTTATAAACACAAACGCAAAACAGCTGTTTGAATAATTATTACAAGTAAAGATTTTACTTGTAAAAACTTGCAATAATTTTTCTGTATCTCAATTTTTTACGCTCTTTCGCCGCTCTCTCGTTGCAAATTTTTTGAGTTAATGAACGCTTTCCAATAACAATTGTTACAAATTTGTAAAAATTTTTAGTAAATGAACACAGCTATAATATAGAAAAAATAACCACAGTGTGGTGAATAAAAACAAATTAAGAAAGCAGAACAAAGAAAATGTCAAACACTTAAATCAATGCAGAGATGTACAAATAACAATCCAGGTTATGAAAATAATAAAACAAAACAAAAAGAAAAAAAAAAAGAAATATTCACAATTCAAAAGCAAATTGCGCACATGTGTCGCCAACTAATTCGTTCGTATAATATTAATTAAATCAAAATAAAGAAATTTAAAGAAGATCATCAATCTAAAGCTAAGGTAACAAAATATTTAAAATACAATTAAAATAAAATTAAAAAATGTTTATGAAATTTATATGCACATATGTATTTTTTTTGTTGTTATGGAAAAAATTCCATTTAATTAAACAGTAATTTCATAAGAGTAAAATTTGAAACACAGCACAAATCACATACCTGTATAGAGTCTGTTAATAATGAGTTTGCACATTGAAAAAATACACAATTTATATAAAGTTATTACTAAATTCATCAAGTTTTTATTCTACAAACAAATTTTGTATGTATGTATTTCATAAACTTATATGTATTTATGGAGACCATGTAAAGAAAAAAATTTATAAATTCAAAGCAAAAAAGATATACAACAAAAACAAATTTTTACTTCATTTTACACTGTCAGTAAGCTCTTTGCACAAAAATTTTCTTGCAATTTGAGTTTCAGTTGAGAAGTTTCAAGTTTAGTTAGAAAAAGTTTGATATTTGGTATGGAAACCTTTAGCATCTACCAAAAATTACAAACGACTTTTCATTGATCCGATTAACTTCTTTTGGTCATAATTCATTAGTATCTTCAGCCATTCTTCCAATATTGATATTTTAGGCGATTGGATATATTTTCGCTACCGTTTAGCTATCGGTTTTTTCAAAAACAACAATGAATTCTCTATAGGATTAAGATAGGGCTTTGAGCGGGTGTATCGATGACGTAACCGCAGTTATATAACAACCACATTCTTACCATGTGTGACTTATGTTTAGGGTCATTGTCTTGATAAAATTTGAAAACTGGTTTATTGTCCCCCACAAGTCCGAATTTCTGCGCACTTCAGGTTAAATGGGTCAGCAAAATACCCAAATATTTTTGCGCGTCCATTGTAGAGTCTATAAAAGCAATGTCACCCACTCATCAGAAACTAATATACAAATTCACTATCATGAACAATGTGTGCAAATTATAACGGTATATCACCGTTTGGTTTCAAATAGAATCAAAACAACAAGCATAGAAACAAATTTGTGCAAAGAGTTCAATGACTGTGTAAAATAAAGGAAAAATTTTTTTTGTTGTATATCTTTTTTGCTTTGAATTTAAAAATTTCGTTTTTTATATGATCTTTATTAATACATATAAATATATGAAATACATTCATACAAAATTTATTTATAGAATAAAAACTTGAGCCTCAAATAATAAATATTAATATTAGTTACAAAATATTTATTATCCCCTAAACCTAAAATTGCTGAGTATAATTCTCTAACCTAAGGGAAATTAACAAGATCAAGTCATAAATATCAACCTCTAATCTTCATTCTTTTAGCAAAAGGTGAACTTTGTTTATATTTACATGATATTTGTGACACTAACAAAATTAAAGGATTAATTTTAAGGCTATAATTATATATCAAACTTCAGAGAAATCACATTATACAGCCAAGTATTCGCACCGCAGTGAGAAATCCCTAACATATTAAAAATGAGCCCGCCTACAGAAAATTTAGCGTTAACTGAAGGTACAGCGAAGAGAGACAAATTCCTCTTCGACTGTGAAGATTTACCACAGTTTTGCAGAAATTATGAAAAGTCAGCCAAGTGAGAGCAGAACGGCTGTCAACTGGAAGTTAGACTGGAAGATCTCGAAAGTAGATGGACAAAAATCCAAAATTCTTATGAAAATTTTATGATAGCTTCCAAATTTTATAAAAGCAAAGAGTTAAAGGAGCACGCCTAGCAAAACTTTAACATTGCTTCCGAAACATAATAGACGTACAGATCAAGGATTGCGAATATTCTTAAGCAATCAAAAGCTTGCGATCAATCGCACAATGAGTTGCGGTCTAGTCTCGACCCTAATCACAACACCGGAGGAGCTAAAACCTCTTTTATAAAACTTCCACCCTGCCAACTACGTTTTCACAGGTAGTTATGAAGAATGGCCAGCCTTCCGCGACCTGTCCAATGCCGTCTGTATTGAAAATGATGAAATACCAAATGCTCAAAAACTGTTTTACTTAATATTAAAAACTTCAAGTAGTGCGGGAGCAATAGTCAAAAGATACTCAATATGTGATTCGAGCATACATGGAGTGCACTGAAATCTCGTTTCGATAACAAGCGAGCGCTGATAGATAACAAATTAAAAGTTTTATTTAATATTCCAGTCTATTAATTTAATTAATGTAATATTCAGTCTATTCAGAACATACATCCCACTGTAACGGACAGCCTAACCTCACTAAAGGCATTTAATGTAAAAGTAGACGGCTGAGCTCAATACTTATCTACTTAGTTTCTACAAAATTACCCTATGAAACTTTATCTCTTTGGGAACTGTAATGCAAGTCACAAAAAGAACTCCCTACATGGTCTCAAATGGATGAGTTTTTGATAAATCGATTAGAGGTTGTAGAAAGAATTTCTTCCATAAAAACCACAAAACAGAGTTTCAATCATTCAAACCAAATACAGCCAAATACTTAAGCATACTCATCCCAAGAAAAGCTGTCATATACATGTATTCTGTGCAGCGGTGATCCCCACTTGCGAGCATGTACAAAATTTAAAAAAATATACAGTGCAACAAATAATAGATTATGTGTTCCAGCACAAAATCTGCAACAACTGCTTGTCGTCGGGCCATTTGAAAGCGAAATGTTCAAGTAAAAATACCTATTTCATTTGCAAATCCGGGCATCATACTCTTCTACACTTGCACAAAGTTCGAGTGTTTCGACCAAAGCAACGAAAAATTTCCGAAAATGAAAATAAATAAATTTAACGATAACACACCCTCAACATTGAAGAACCCATATATGCAAGCTAATTTCTCCTCCAACAATGACTTCATCTTACTTCGCACTGCATTAGTGCAAATAGAATATAGAGGAGATTTGTTCACTGTTAGAGCACTGATAGATCCTGGTTCCCAGAGAACATTTTTGTCTGAAAGAGTAAGAGCGTTGTTAAATTGACTCTATCAAAAATCCCACATAGAAGTAGTAGGAATTGGAGGACAAGTACAGGCGGCAAATAAAGAATGCGACATAACTCTGGTAGCAAAAATAGCGCAAATGATGTTTACAGTGAGTGCAATAATTCTACCAAAACTGACTAAACGAATTCCTTCCATTTCCTTCGAACCCCCATGCTCTAAAGGTCTCTCCAATCTGAATCTAGCTGACCCGAACTTCTACAAATCATCTCAAATAGACTTAATAATCGGGAATGATTCTGAGCACTATATCAATCTCGAAGGAATGAAGAAAAACATATGTGGGAAAGCGTCCGCATACAAAACAATATTTGGATGGGTTTTAAGTGGCCCAACGGACCACAATACAGTACAGATATTCACTACGACCGTAGAATCATCTGAAAATGCTGCCCTAAATAACACATTGCGAAAAATTTGGGAACAGAAAGAATAACACGAACTGTCAGTTATCTCAGAAGAAGATCGCCACTGTGAGGAATATTATAAGCAAACTACAACGAGAGATCAAAATGGAAGATGCATGGTGAGGCTGCCTTTTAAAAAAGAATTTCCCTAGCAAAAATTTCTCGGTTCTTCAAGAATTTGCGCTCTGGTTCAATATAGCCGCATTAACCAATCACTTTCTAAAACACTAAATCTCCAAGAAGAATACAACAGAGTTCTCACAGAGATCACACTAGATCCCATGGAACCAACCATCCAGCGTGAAATTGTATCTGAGGGGAAATACTTCTCATTTTATTTACCCCATCATGCAGTAGTACGTTCAGAACCTAAAACCACAAAGGAAAAATTGGTTTTCAATGCCTCATGCAAGACTAAATCAGGGTTCTCTCTCAATGATGTTTTGTACACAGGCCCAATATTACAGTCAGACTTAATAACGGTAATCTGCAACCCGCAAGAACTCTCAAATAGTAACCTATGGTGGCATGAACCACTTTGGCTAACCAAACCAGAGGTAGATTGGCCAAAATCGACTTCGTGAAATAAAGAGGATATTTCGACTATACTATAATAGTCTCAAAAAATTAAGTTCGGAATTTAGAGTCTCTACATCTCACCCAAAACGAAGTGAATTTTGTAAAATACCGCTTAATTAACCTAGCTCAAAATTCTTATTATCCAGCAGAATTCAAAAACGTCTCTAATTCTCAGCCACTCTCAAATAAAAGCTCGTTAATGCCCCTTAACCCACTTCTCGACTCCAAAACTGTTTTACGTGTAAATGGTCGCCTTACGAACACGTCACTCACTTACAATGAACGATACCCAATAATATTACCAGGAAAGTCGAAGTTTAGTTAGTTATACTTAACACACTTGTATATATTTCTGGCTCATGCAGAATGCAATCAAATGTGAAGGATAGTAAAAACTGCATTCTACACTTCCCGACTAAAATATCACATTAAAAAGGATATACGACAATGTAAAGAATGCATCATATACAAACAAAAGCCATGTTCTCAAATTATGGCTCCGTTGGACCCAGAGAGGTGTAATCTTACAGTTCCCTTCCATACCTGTGGAATAGACTTCGCCGCGCCATTTTAACTCAAAAGTTCCGCACTAAGAAATTCCTCAACAATAAAAGGCTATGTTTGTGTATTTGTTTGTTTCAGCACGAAGGCCATCCATTTAGAAGCATGCTCAGAGTTAACCACAGCGGCGTTCAGGGCAGCATTTACACGTTTCGTTTGTCGGCGGGGACTACCTTCCAGGCTGTATTCAGACAATGGAAAACATTTTGTTGGAGTCAGTAGACAACTTTAACGAGAATTTCATGCATTCATAAAATCTTCGTCTTCCGAAATAGCTCAAAAATACATTTCACATGGATTTTAATGGATATTCATCCCTCCACATGCACCTCACATTGGAGGCTTATGGGAGGCAGTTGTAAAAAGCTTTAAGTTTCATATGAAGAGAATCACAGGGCCTTACAAATTCAACTTTGAAGAGTTTTACACAATACTAGCTCAAATTGAAGGAATTTTAAACTCTCTCCCTGTATCAGCCATGTCAGAAGATCCTAATGATTTGGTAGCCCTAACCCCCGGACATTTTCTACGAGGTGCACCCATCAAGATTATCTAAAAGCGCTTCAAAAACGCTACAAGTGGAAAAGGGCATCTCGTGACTTAGAAATTGGTGACTTAATAGTAGTCATGGACGACCTAATGCCTCTATCGGAATGGAAAATTAGTAGAATTGAAAATACCTGTACAGGCCCCGATCCTAATGGTCGAATAGCGGATGTAAAAACAGCCTCGGGCCTTATCAAACGTCCCATTGTTAAGCTATGCTATCTGCCATTACATAATGATAATGATAGATAAAATTTCAGTCTAACTCATTCCAGTCTTAATACTTTGTAGCTTAAACCATTATCAAAAAGAAAAATTTGTTTTGTTGTTTCTTTTTTTCACATTCTTTACAGTCCTCAGCAGCATAAACGTAAAAGCCGTAAACGGGATCTTGAAGTTTATAAGTGCGTGCTTTGTCATCGTCGTCATTCCATTGGATTCTGCAGGAAGTTTTTAAACATGGGTGTAAAAACTAGAAACCTAATAGTCAATAAGCATCACTATTGCGTGAACTGTTTGGCTAAAAGCCACAACCTCCGAGCCTGTGACTCACTAGATACCTACCGAATATGCAGAAAATATCACCACACTTTACTTCATCCAGGGATTCGATCTAGGCTACACACCATGAAGGCGGGGAACAAAGCCCGACGTTCAACCATAGGTTCCTACCACACCTCATGTCGCGACCAACCAACCCGCAAACGGTATACAAACTGAGTGCATAAAATCTATGATTTTATACCAAAAATTATATAAAAGAAATAATTTTTTAAATGTATGCATATAGAAAAACCAAAATATGTAAAAACTCATAATATAAATATGACATGACATAAAATTTAAATTTATTGTAATTGGTAACACTAATATTTAATTATAAACCACATAATTGGAAATGTTCACCGCTTGAATTCCATCCGACATTCCAATAATGTAAAATATCTTAAGATACTAATCAGTTGCGAAAAAGAAAATTGTAATTCAACTCTAAATTAAGTTTCAACCCAACAACTAGTTTAAAAACTACTGTTCATTATATTCTAAATATTCTTAAATTATAAGTTCTAAATTAGTGAGTAAACTTAAGAAAGATATATATACATTTATATTAAATCACTGACATAAGTCTAACTATCAATACAACCTGTTAGAACAAAACCTAAGTGTCACTTGTTGAATTCACTAGTATATTGAAATAAATTAATACTTACCTTAAATCACTTATCCTTTTGTTCTCTTTACATAAGCAAACTCACAAATACCTAACCCTCTATATCTATTTAAATAGAGCACACCTTGGAGGGTATAAAGAAAGAAAAGTGGTGTCCAGCTCCAATTCACCTCATACAGTCCACTAAAACTAAAATCGCGGGACACCAAATTTCTTCACTGTGCAAAGAGTAAACTTTTTGTATATATTATGCATCGCGGGTGCAACAAGTTAATAGTGTATTCTAGCAGTCAATAATTCTTCATAAACAACAACATATACTAACGTTTTTTTGAAAGACGAAGATAAATGAATATTCTCACTTCAAGTTTACCCGGTAAAATATAACTTTAAACAGTCAACAACAACTATTGTGCGCCACTTTAACTAGTTATGATTTTACAGTTTTTATAAATATTTCGAATAGTAATATTTTCAAAGCCGCCGAAAAAGAATATCTATATATATAAAAATAAGTTGCATTGTATTAGCGATTGATGTTCTCCGATTTATATGAAAGGTGACGTCAATACCAAGGTTTTTATGTTAATACAGTTTCTGTATGTGTATTGGTTTATGAGTTATAGCTATTTTAAAGAACACTGCAATCATTTCGAAATATTTGAGTTAATATTTTGAAAAACTGAAATACAATTCGTTTTTAAACACATTACAATTAAATTTTGGTCAAACCATTAATATAATTTATATACACAACTTCGAGGATCTATGAAATAAATTACATATAAATACAACACTAAAATCATAAATATTTAAATACATTATGTACAGCCCACGTCATATGCATGAGTACGCGCAGGATGCAATGACTTATGTACGTCATTAAGGCCGACCAGATTTATTTATAACATTTACGTGTAATCCGCAATGGAGTGATATTAAAGATAATGTATTCTCTGGCCAAAATCCTACCGACCGCCATGATATCACTTCCCCTGTTTTTAAGCAAAAATTGAAATCTAAAGTGTTTGGTGAAGGGAAGTGCTGGATGTATTCTGTGGAGTGGCAAAGCGTGGTTTGCCACACGCTCACATTTCAATATGGTTGGTGAATAAAATTATATCATATGAAGTTGAAATGTGTATGTTCTGAAATTCCAGATCAAATAAGTGATCCTGAATTATATGACGTTGTTGTACAAAATATGACACACGGTCCATGCACAGCCCACGTCATATGCTTGAGTACGCGAATAAGAAATCTGTTGAAGCTTTGGAAATAACAATGAAAGATCTCCGAGATAACTCTGAGTTGTTTGGTGGTGCGTTGATTTTATTGCCAGGCGATCTTAGGCAAACATTGCCCGTCGTTCCTAGATCGGCAGCTGCTGATGAAATTAACGCTTGCTTAAAGTCTTCATATTTATTTGAAGAATGATCCATCTGCTGATAAGTTCTGTAAGCAATTGCCGAAAATTGGGAACGGTGCAATGCATATTGATGTCACTGGATTGATAACATTGCCAAATGATTTTTTCCGTTTCGTACAGTCAAAAGAGGAATTTATTGAACGTGTCTTCACTTACATAACACAACAATATACATGCCATGCATGGTTGAGTGCCAGAGCAATTTTAGCGGCAAAGAACAAAGATGTTACTGAATTAAACATGGCTATACAATCAAAGGTTCCTGGCGAAGAGGTGTTGTACAAGTCTGTCGATACTGTTACCAATGAAGGAGATGTTTTGAATTTTCCAACAGAGTTTTAGATTTTGTTGGACTACCAGGATTGCCTCCGCATAATCTCTAATAGAAAGTTGGAGCCACTATTATTATGCTTCGTAATATCAATCAACCCCGTTTGTGTAATGGTACAAGACTTGCTATTAAAAGGTTGATGGCTTATGTAATTGAAGCTACTATTTTAATTGGAAAATTAAAAGGCGAAGATGTATTCATTCCACGTATCCCAATGATTCCGTCTGATATACTATTTGAATTTAAACGACTTCAGTTTCTTGTTCGCCTTGCGTTTGCGATTACCTTTAATAAGGCGCAAGGCCAATCTTTAGAAATTTGTGGACTGAATTTAGTGTATCCAGTTTTCTCACATGGACAGTTCTATGTAGCCTGTTCGCGCGTTGGCAAACTATCGGTTTTGTATATTTACACCGAAAATGGAAAAACAACAAATGTTGTTTACCACAGAGCATTACAATAAAAACAGTTTATCACTGATATAAATGAATTCAAATTAATTTTTTTATTTTCCAATTATTTTTTTATTTTCTTTTTTGCACTACGAAGTGTGCAGGGGGTTCGCTAGTATGGTATAAAGTAAAATAAAAATAAATTTTTGATTATATTTAGACTGTCTTCTTTGCAATAATAATAAAAAATCAAGCCGGAAATAGTCTATAGCGGAATCGCCCTTCTATTAATATTTTTAGATAAAAAATATTTTATAATGAAAAATTATTTATAGTAAAAAATTCATTCATATTGCAAATTTTAGTAGAAAAACTTTTAGAACAAAAATGTTTCCATGGAAAAAAATTTTGTCATTATAAAAAATTTCATAAGCTACACCTCTTCATAAAAAAAATTGTGATAAAAATCTTTCAATAGAAAATACTTTATAATGAAAATATTTTTGGAAAAAATAAATACAGAAAGAAAACTTTTTATTACAACTCATTTTCTATAAAATAATCTGTATCGATAATTGTTTGTCGAAAAGTTTGTGTATCAAAAAATTTTTCATAGAAAAGTTTTTCTAAAAAATTTGTTGTATATAGAATAGAAATGCTTAATCTTCTTTTAATAACTTTACTGCGTAAGTATTCTTCATGGGAGATCTATAAGTACAAATCACCTAGTGCTCAGAAAGTTAAAATTTTAAATCATTAAACAAGGAAACTACTTTTTTGTATTGTTTTATTGCCAATAAAGTAATTGGAATTTAAGTACTATGGATATTTTGTTTTACGAAGTTGAAAGTAGCCCTCAAAAATTGCATCAGATGTTGCCCATGTATGTAGGTACATATTGACACTACAGTGCGAGTCGTAAATTTATATGTTTCTACACAAACAAAATACATATTCCTTACCCTACATTAATACAAACAATTGTTAAGCTCATTTTCTTATTCAAATACATATTTTTTCAAGAATAATGCGTTTGAGGTCGTAAAACAAAAATGCGCACAGTTGGACGAAAGAGATTCTAAGTCAATGGTTTTAGTCATGGACGAAATGATCATAAGAAAAGAGTTAAGGTAAAACCAGAGTTTAGATTTAATAGATGGATTCAAAACTGCAGGTTTTGTAAGAACTAAAGTATTGGTACTCATGCGTGTGTTTTTATGGTAAAAGCATTGTTTCCTAATTGGAGTATAATTTTAAAAATTCGCGTGAGATTCGTAACTCAATTTTTTTTTCAGAACTGTTACAGCTGCTATTAAAACAATATGCAAAACTACACAATTTAAAAGCTGTTCCGCAGAAGAGGCCCTTTCAACAACTCAGTTTGTGGAAAAAAATTATAAGATTTTCGATTATCTTAATAGTGGTTCCCTTTATGGCGATAACTGCTTCAGATTTGCAGTTCAACTAAACAATGAATCTTTCATATTTATACAAAACTTTATGGGATATCTGGATGACGTGGAATTTTTTGACCAGAAAAATCGTGTTTTCTTTTTAAATCGTATAAAGCTCACTTTTAATTCAGTCCATTTACTGGTTAATGATATTTTAATAGAAGGCATTTTAAAATGCGACAAAAGGGAGGCAAAAATTGCAACCCTCCCGTAACCAAGTTAAATATTATTTTGGCAAAAGTTATGGTTGCTAAAATTATTCAACCAAGTTTTTCCAGTAACTGTGAAGTTGAACAAGACGAGATTGACCAAATTTATACTTATGATATAAGTTTACCAAGAAGTAATAATTATGATATATATTCTTCAAGTAAACATACTGAAATAGGCTCTGATGGAAGGGTTGTTGTTGATTTTGACGACGAAGTATATGCAGATTACTTTTTAGAAGATATTTTTAATAATTCTGAGAATATAAATTTTGAACTAGTTTCCATGAGATACTTCGTTGGGTACGTTGCATTTAAAATTATTCCAAAACTGCAATGCGAAAAATGCTGCAATGAGCTTAGGAAGATGGATGAAATTTTAACCGCTCCAAGCGAGCTTTTTGCATTCTGTATCAGTCTCTGACAGATTTTGGAAATTTAGCTGCTTCATCAGTCAAACTAATGGATGCAAGTAAGAAAGATATTTTAATATTTCACAATATCTTTAAAACTGACCCGGAACGAAATGGTATAAAATCATTTATTATTGACTTGTGCAAACGCTCAAATTCAGAATGGTTAGGCGATGATTGTTTCCACTATAAACAGCAATTATTGGACTTTTTATTATTGGTCCTCCTTCGAGGGCACTGTTCTTGGGCTAAAGAAAAAGGTACATAGTTCTAAGCAAAGAAAAGTGCAGATTTTTTCAAATAAATAAAAATACAAAAGCAATTCTAAGAAAAGTAATAAAAAAAAAATATAACAAAAAATCAATAAATAAATTAATGCAAAATATTAAAATAAAGGAAATATTACTACTAATATATAAATTTTTTTTCATATAAACATTTTTAAAAAGGTTTCAATATTTTTATTAAAATCTCTAACTCTCTTGATTTTACCAAAATATATGTATCCTTTTTTATATTATATTTTACAGAAAACCTAAGTGTTTTAGCTTTAGTGCACAATAACGTAATAGAATTTATAGAAAGGTTTCTTGCATATGACCATTTTATATGAATAAAAAAACTAATTACAATGATTTTCTTTGAATTCCTTAATAACTTATTTCTAATACAAAATCAATTCTTATTTTTTAACAAAGCGAATACATTCAAAACTATTAGTTTATCATGAATTCATTTATATTTTAATTCAATTCATATTTAAGACAAAATGAGTTCATATAAAATAAAACAGGTCAATTCCTGAACGATTCACAGATCCACTAAAAAAATCATTCAATAGCAGCTCCGCCTTCTATACAACTAATTTTGTAATTTACTAATGCCGAACGAATCACCTGCACCAATAAAATAAAACTTGTTGATACTTAATTTTTCAATATATATATATATATATATATATATATATATATATATATATAGATATATATATATATATATATACATATGCATATATATATATATATATATATATATATATATATACATATGCATATATATGTATATATATATATATATATATATGTATATATATATATATATATATATATATATATATACAGTACGAACTCAGTAACCGCAACTAATAGAAATCAAGGTAATTGCACTTATTGAGGTTGTTGCACCCAGCGAGGAAAAATATATAACAAGAAAAGTGATAAATGAAAACCTTTTTATGAAACAGAATGCTTATTTTTTATTAATATAATAATTTTTTATTAAAATATTAAAATTAAAATATAATATTTATTTTGTAAACATATCGGTTATTGTTGTCTGCACTTTTTTCTTATTAATATTTTTTATAATAGCCGTCTCACGAAGCTCCTTCAGAAATATAATATCTTTTATTGGAATATCGTTTTCCTCAGCCCACTGAATACATGTGTTAAAAGATTGCATAGCAACTGATCCTTTTATTTTAGGAGGTGCCATAACATCCGCTTCGCTATCATCTGAACTTTCAATTTCGACGGCTTCTTTCTCCACTTCTTGATAAGCATCACTTTCGTGCATCCATTCATTAAGCTCTTCATTTGTGAAGGAGTCATTTGGTGCAAGTTCTTGGAGCATTGATGCAAGAATTGTGCGTTCATTTTCAATTTCCCTTTTTCTAATGCTGAGGGGAATATCGTCCTCTTCGTCCCACTCAAACTCTGGTCTCATTAACATATTCCAGCACTTGCTTATGGAGCTTGCTGACACTTTTTGCCATGAACTAGCTAAAAGACAGATAGCATGTCTTAAGTTGAATTCCTTTATTTTTTCTTCCAGATGAGCGGTTTTATTCCCTATTAAATGCGCCAAAAGACTTTTTTTGTAATAAACCTTTGTTAAGTTAATAACGTTTTGGTCCATTGGTTGGATAATTGCAGTACAGTTAGGTGGAAGACACATGACGGTTATCATTCCATCATCACTTTTCATCTCATTGTCTTTAGGATGACACGGAGCGTTATCCAAGAGCAATAGGGCTTTCTTGGGAATTCCCTTGGATTCTAGAAATTCGCGTACCTATAACCAAAACAATAAAAAAATTTAAAATAAAAATGCAATTGTACATACATTTCTTATTTCTCACCTCAGGAACAAATGTATGATGGAACCAGTCTTCAAAAAACAAAAACGTCATCCACGCGTTCTTGTTTGCCTTGTAGACTACGGGCATTTTTTGAAAATTTTTGAATGCTCTGGGATTTTTTGATTTTCCAATGACAAAGAGTTTAACTTTGTGCGTACCCGATGCATTTGTGCAAGCGAGAAATGTTATTCTCTCTTTACTAATTTTCCGACCAGGAGCAGATGATTCCTTGAAGCTCACCAGTGTTTTATCTGGCATCTGCCTGAAAAACAAGCCGGACTCATCGGCATTATAAATTTGTTCTGCAGAAAGATTCAGCTCCTTGATTTTATTTCCAAACTGTATTAAAAATGGGTCAACGGACGCTGTCTTATTCGAAAGCTTCTCTCCACAAATTTTCAAGTGGCGGAGGCCATATCGCTTTTTGAAATTAGATACCCAACCATTACTTGCATGAAAAGATCCTGTGCTTTCTTTTATTTTCTCATGGAACTTGCGAGCTTTTGCTTTGATAATACCGATGGATATAGGCACATTTTCACTTCTTTGTTTCAAGAACCATTTATAGAGAGCCTTTTCCATTTTTGGGTATTCACAAGATTTTAAGGTTTGCCGTTTTCCTGGCCCAGCTTCCATACTTCTGGCATATTTAAGAATATCAGCTTTTTTCTTTTTTATTCTCGTTATTGTCGACTTATGAACTTTATAATCATTACAAAGAACTTTTGTTGATGTGCCACTTTCTAGTTTATCCAAAATTTCTCTTTTTTCTTTAATTGTTAGTTTTATCAATTTTTTTGTGACCACCATGGCTTTAACACATAAAACACTACCGGCCTGTCGCGGAATAAACTGATAATGAAAGTTATTTGTTTACAATTACTCGTAATACATACACAAAACTAGCAAACAAACTCGACAGAATAGCGGTATAATAACGATCAGTTTGTGAATATAAGAAAAAAAATCTAAAAGAAGAGAAACACAAAAGAAAGAACTGAAACAAAACATATTTAAATGTAAGTTGCAGTTATAGAGGTCAACTTGTTTGGGTAGTTGCACTTATAAAGGTTACAATACTATGTTTTATAGTGTTGCAAAAATCGAGGAATTGCGTGTATCGAGGGTTGCGATTACCGAGTTTATACTGTATATATATAAACATACATATATATATATATATATATATATATATATATACATATATATATATATATATATATATATATACATTTATATATATATATATATATATATATATATATATACATATATGTATATATATATATATATATATATATATATATATATATATGTATATATATATGTATATAGATATATATATATATATATATATATATATATATATATGTATATATATATATATATATATATATATATATATATATATATATATATA
The DNA here is from genome assembly GCA_963675445.1 of Linnaemya vulpina. Lineage (NCBI taxonomy): Eukaryota > Metazoa > Arthropoda > Insecta > Diptera > Tachinidae > Linnaemya > Linnaemya vulpina. The sequence goes on from OY776281.1 coordinate 17,743,119, forward strand.
TATATCTTCGATTAAATCAATTTTGTCTAAAAAGGAATTCAGTGTAAGAGGATTGCCGTCATAATTTTCACCTAAAATATTTGAGCACATCGTAATAAATTTTGTTTTATCTTCTATAGTTGCCATTTCAAAGATATTTATTTTCCTGTTGTTAGAATTGGCAATTATGAAAAGAAAGAAAAAATCTTATTTCGTCATCAGTGGACTAGAGGTTCAACTTTTGTAAGTCTTTTTCCCTTTAAAATAAGTAATTATTTAATCTAACAAATAATTTAAGGTTTGTTGTATGTCATCCTTAATGAAACTACCGAGCACTCTGACGGAAGTTCTTCATTCGGATCTAATTCTGTGATGTAACATTGACGGAGTGCACGGCAAGGTGCCAACTAAAAAGTTTAAAAGGATTTTTGGTGCTTTAAGGTGTGAGATAATTATCTGACTTAACTGATTATTTTAATTTTTTATTAATTTCCCTTAATTAATTTCTTGTCATTAACTAGATGCAATTCGTTAACGGTTAAGACGACCCAGAAAGAGCATTAAAAAATGCAATAAAACTAATTAAAAAGCGACATTATTAATTTTATTAGAATTATTAAATAATAATATTCTTTTAAATAAAATGCAATAGATAAAAAATAAAAAAAACAAGTTTTTTATTAATTGAAAGCAATAGTACATTAATTTTATATGCGCCTTTAGTCAACTCATATGAGTCTAGCAAATCACCGACCAGCTTACAGCTACATAACTCATGACGCACTGGTATTTAATCGATAATAAGGTAACTAAATATTAGCTAGTTTGTGGTTAGTCTGAAACTGATGCAAGTGAGTGAACTCATACGTAGGACATTACATTTTAAAAATGATCTACTAAGAAAATGAGTCAGCTGTGAGTCACCTCTAGCTCGTTTATGATCAACCATAAGCTAGCTTATGGTTAGCTCAAATTTCGACAGGGATGCTTCTGATTTTCTTATGTATTGGTTTTGTTTTTGTAGTAAATATTCTTCTCTTTCTTTTTATTTATGTATATAATAGGATTTAAATTTTCCAAATTCATTGGTATACATTTATATCCAATTTTCAGTTTTTACTTTTATTTGTCTTGTATTTTCTTTCACATTTTCGGGTTGTATTTTACTTTTTAAGTTATTTTTCTTCTCTGCAGTTTCCACTTCTTCGTTGTGTTTTGCTTTCTTTAATTTGAAGCATATCTACTTGTTTTTATAATTTTTTGCATGTATTTAATTGCATAAACACTAACTTATATAATGCTAATCTATCCATATGTGCTTTCTCTTCCACTTTAGTTTTGAATAATACTTTGATAACTTAGTTTCTTTTGATATGTTTTAGAATTCTTTTTATATGATTTTTCTTTAGATTTTATGTTTCCACTTTGCTTAGTTTCTTGTATCTATCAGACATTAATTTATGTTAGTTATTTCCTTAGACACTTCTTTTTCTTATCTCTTTTGGTTTTTCCGTTTCGTTAAATTTTTACTGTTTTCTCATTCTTTTCTCTTCATGGAAGCTAGTTAAGGAATACTACAACCTCAAGGTTGTTAAAACAAAGATACAAACATAATTTAAGCTAAAGCAAGATCAAGCATGTTAAACTAAAACAAAGATACAAAACATACTTTAAGACACAAACATTAGCTGTAACTAAAACAAAGATTATTTGTAATAAATCAATCATGTCAAATTTACTAAAGATTATTTGTAATAAAACAAAACCAAGCATGTGAAAGGTTATTTGTAATAACTTGCTAAATTGTAATCGAAATAAAGATACAAACACTTTAGGACAAAGACATTCATTTCAGGGAAATATCAAATGTAAACATATTCTAGAGATAAGAAAATATCAAACACATTTTTTAGTAAACACAATTTACAAACAAACAACCCAAGAAAAGGGCATGTTAATAAACATAAGATAAAAAATGTACATTTTCATAACTAACCCTAGTTTAAGCAAACAGGCACTAAAATTCAACATTATATAAAAAGATTATTTTTGGACATGAAGCCAGTCTAAATTTAAAACGAGTCTGAATCGAACATCAGTATTAAGTGTAAACATAAGTGTAGTTTAGATTCATTTTTAAAGGAATAAATAAAGAAAGCGCATAGCCGCTTAATAAATTAATTTTTTTTAAATCTTAAAAGAGAAATCTTTAACTGGCGATTCTGCCAGGAGGATAATATATTTTTATCCTTCTAACGAGCGGACCAAAGCATCCTTGTCGCAGCAAGGAAGAATCCTTCATAAGAAAAGGATCATTAAAAAATAAAAACTAAAAAAAATAAAAAAATATATATATATATATAAAACTTTTCCACATAAGTAAAATTATTTTTTTATGAAAAGAATTAAAAAATTTAACATCTTTGACGAACAAAGAAATCTAGTTACTGAGGAAGAAATGACACAAGCCGACCTAGGTACAATGATCCAACAAATGGCTAGTTTGCAGATCATGCTACAAAATATTCAGGAAGAGAATAGAACGCTGAAAGAAAGACTCGATCAAATACCAATCAACCCAGGCATAGCACCACCAGCAACGGCTAGATTACAACCAGTGAACGTCTCATACACCACACCCGAGGAAATTAATCTGGACGTATTCAAAGCATTGCCAGTATTCGGCGGCAATATCGCAAGATACCGAATTTGGAGGGAAGACGTGTCGAGGCTTATGGAAGGTATCAGAATTCACCAAAACTCAAATAGATACATGGAAGCCTTGTCAATAATAAAAACGAAGATACAAGGCGCAGCCGCAGACGTATTAAAAAATCACAACACAATATTCAATTTCGATGCTATACGAAACAGACTAGATTATACTTATGCCGATCAGAGACCATTATATGTACTTCAGGATGAAATGAAGAAATTAACACAAGGTAGACGCAACTTATCAGAATTTCATGATGAAATTAATAAAGCTCTCACCTTAATCACTTCCAAAATTGCCATGTCCGGTCATTCACAAGAGGTAATAGACGTAATGACAAATGAAGCCACTCAAGAAGCTGTACGAGTCTTCAAAGACGGAATTAGTAACTCGTACATACGCTCCACACTATATGGAAATCCAATAAAGGATTTGGAACGTGCTTTTGCGGTAGCACGCACCATAGAACACGATGACGAGCATCGAAAATTACGATTATCATACTCCAGCAATGAACAGAGGAATTATGTACAGCCAATACAAAGACCCAATAACAACCATCATCATCATCACAGACGTCCATCGTATATCCAACAACAAAGAGAAGTGCCTACCCAACATCAGTATCAACCACGTCCAGAACCAATGGACACATCATCAGGTAACACCAATCAACATCGCAGAACGAATTTTCATAATCATCAACATCATCCTTGGAAGAGACACCGAGAACCCAGCACACAAGTTCACCAATCTAAATTTCTGAGAAGGAATAACCTTGCAGCGAAAGATGATAACCAAAGTATTATTGTAGAAACAGGTACCATAAATAAAATAGTTACTAAGTCTTTAAACTAAAAAATGGGTTGCCCTTTATTATAATGAATGATGGAGAAAAAAATTTTGAAGTGTTAATAGATACAGGCGCAACCCACAATTATATAAAAAAAATCTTTAAGGTTTAACCATTCAGAAAAAATTAAGCCTTTACAAATTATAAGTATGCATGGTAAATCAATAGTCAATACCAAACAAACTATTAAATTTATGGGAAAAGACATAGATTTCTTCGAAATAGATTCGATAGATAATTTTGACTTAATATTAGGATGGGACGGAATAAGAAATCTAGGCGCAATAATAAATAGTAACGAAATAAGATTTGAATTGCAGGAAAGAAAGGATAATGCATACATAAATTTCACCATAGGAAGTGAAGAATATAGAAAAGAGATTGAAGAATTAATGATAGGTAATAATAAAATAGGTCCCCTACCTTTTACTACAACTATTGAGGCAAGCATTAAAACAACTACAGATGACCCAATTTGGACAAAACAGTACCCGGGCAATATGAATGACGTAGAATTCGTCAATAAAGAAATACAAAAATTACTAGAAGATGGTATTATTCAAAAAAGCTTTAGTCCTTATAATTCACCTATGTTAACAGTTCACAAAAAAGGAACTGATGAGAATGGTAAACCGAAACGTAGGATGGTGATAGACTTCAGAAAACTAAACGAACATACAGTTACTTACAGATATATAATTCCAGATATAAACATAACTTTACAGAATCTAGGAAAAGCTAGATACTTTACCACACTCGACTTGGAATCAGGATTCCACCAAATTAGGATAACGGAAAAGGATAGAGAGAAGACTGCTTTCTGTGTAAATGGCGGAAAATATGAGTTTTTACGTATGCCTTTCGGCTTAAAGAACGCTCCTTCCATTTTCCAAAGATGTGTGGATGATATTTTACGAGAATTTATAGGAAAATTTGCTTACGTATACATAGACGACGTAATTATATATTCTTCCTCGCCAGAGGAACACATACAACATATCCATACTATTTTTAATGCCCTAAATAAGGCGAACTTAAAAGTGTCCAATGAGAAATCAAAATTCTTCATGGAAGAAGTAGAATATCTCGGACATATTGTAAAATATAATAATATAACCACTGACCCGGAAAAAATAAAGGCAATAGAAAATTTTCCAATACCGAAAACATTAAAAGACCTCAGAGGTTTTTTGGGACTTACTGGCTACTATAGGAGATTTGTAAAAGATTATGCTCAAATTTCAAAACCCTTAACTTTGCACCTAAAAGGAGAAAATGCTCACATTGGTAAAAATAAAAGTAAAAATACAGAGGTTAAACTGGAACAACCAGCCATAGAAGCTGTAAACAAATTAAAAAATAGTCTAAAAGAGCAAGTGGAATTATACCAACCCAACTTTAATAAACCATTTGAACTTACAACAGATGCTTCCAACATAGCTATTGGAGCTGTTCTAAGTCAAAATAGGAACCCAACTTATTTTTTATCTCGTACACTGAGCACCACCGAACAAAATTATAGTACTAACGAAAAAGAATTACTGGCTATAATTTGGGCCTTAAAGAAATTACGTAACTACATATACGGCATAGCTGACTTGACCATCTTTACTGACCATCAGTCATTGACATACGCAATCTCAGACAAAAATCCTAACCCCAAGCTAAAACGATGGAAAGCCATCATCGAAGACTATGGTGCTAAATTAACCTATAAACCTGGTACACAAAATGTTGTGGCGGACGCATTATCACGACAAGCTATAAATACATCATCAGTAGGCACAGTTCATTCAAGTGATAGCTCAAGTGAACAAATAATAAAAACTGTATCACAACCATTTAATGCGTATGGAATACAAATTTAACTCATACCAAATGAAGTATCTAATGAAATACATACACAAATAATATTTCAGAGTAAATTACGTCATATCATTAGATTTACTAACGAAAAAAATTTAATTACCGAACTAAAAAAGTGTATTCAACCCTAAAAAATCACCGCCATATATGCTACAGCTGAAGATTTATTTAAATACGGTAGAATCATAAAGAATACATTCAATACTACCAAACTCGTACACACACCAATAAGATTAAGAGACATAACGAAAAGAGAGGAACAAATTCGATTAGTACAAGAAACACACGAGAGAGCACATAGAGGCTATAAAAATAATATACACGAACTATTAGAACAATATTACTGGCCGGACATGAGAAAACACTGTAAGGCATTTAATAAGAAATGCACTGCATGTTTGTATGGTAAATATGAACGCAACCCAACAAAATAACCATTACAACACTCGGATATTCCCGAACATCCAGGGGAATACATACATATAGACATTTATTTCAACGAGCATAAACAGTATCTTGTAGGTATAGATAAATTCTCTAAATACATAGTTATCAGAGACATCGACTCAAAGGCTGATATGGACAGAAAACTAGAAGAAATTCTCATTAATAATTTTCCGAACTGCAAACGATTAATGACAGATAATGAAAAATGTTTGAATACGATCATGGTGAACCAAATGTGTATAAAACATAACATTAAAAAGATACAAACCCCAGTACACAGGTCTAAAGCAAACGGACAAGTCGAACGAGCACACAATTCAATATCGGAACTATCTCGAATTTTTAAGATACATAAAGAAACATCAGCAACGGAGGAGTTATTCCTAGCGGTAAAAGAAATAAACAACTCTACACATTCAGTTACAGGATATAAACCCAAAGATATTCATTTTAATTTAATAAAATTCTCTAAGGAGGATATACAAAATAAATTAAGAAATGCTTCGCAGAAGACACTACAAAGGTTAAATCAAGGATCAAACCATAGGACATTTCAACAAGGAGATCAAGTGTTGGTAGCTAGAACTAACATCAGAAGTAAGAGCGATAGCAGATACAAAAAACACACAGTTCAGGAAGATTGTGAGGACACTATCTTAACTCAAGGAGGGCAGATCATACATAAAAATAATATAAAAAATTATGTACTTACCAAAAATGAGGATAACATTCCTAACATCACTAATCATGGTCATCACAACCGCAACAATAATTCAAGCAGACGTTAAACTACAAAATCTAACAGGAAAAAAATACGTATTGACAAGAGGTGACGACGCATTGCTATTCGAAAATTATTCTTATTTAATTCATGTAAGCAACTTAACAAAAATATTCTCGCCGTACAGGCAAGTGCTTAGTAGTAATTACAAGCCTAATGTAGAAGAACAAATTTGGATTGAAAAAATTGAAATTCTTACGAAACAGCTAACAGAGCATAATATTCAGAGAAGAGGAATAAATTTTTTACGTTCCGCCTTGAAATTTATTACGGGTATCCCGGATCACGATGATGTTATAAAAATAGAGAAAGCCATTAACACACTAATTGAAAATAATACAAAACAAAAATTAATAAACTCTAGATTCGAAAAAATTCTTAATACAATCAATCGGAAAAATATAAAAAACCATATAATCTTAGAACAAGTGCATGACCAACTTTTATTAATAACACGAACTATTAATGCAGCAAAAAACAATGAATTCTTATCGGAAGCTCCATGTCCAAGGAGGATTTGAGGGAAGTGATTACGCATGAATTAACAAGAACCCCAATAATTAACATAATGGAATACGCAGACATACACATCGCTAGAACTTATGAACTCATAATCACCATATACAAATACCCGGTACTAACTAACCAATGTGACTATTTTAAGGTAACTCCAATTAGTTTTAGACACGGAAAAATTGTTACTGACCAGGAAATAGCAAGATGCGGGAAGGACTATGTTAGGATCACAAAGTGTAAAAATAATTTGGGAAAATATATTTGCAAACGAAACAATAACACGGACGACAACTGTATCATACCATTACTAGAAAATCAGAGCGCTAAATGTTCAATTATTCAAGAGTACAATCAACCGCTATTACAAATTGACGAAGGATTTATATTATTAGACAGAACTCACACTGTAAATAACCATACGACAACAGAAATAACATTAGTAGAATTCACGGACGAAGTACATATAGATAACATAACTTATAAAAACATACATGCCGGATTGCTAGAAGCAATACACACTAAACATAGTGGAAGTTTTGAGATAATGAAAATTTTATATACAGACACAGAATATGCATTTAATAACTTAGATTCATTAAAGAAATTTTATATACCTGTAGAAAATCGCCCCTTTAGGTCATTTATTTACTTAATAATAATTACAACTGGAATTATTAGTTGTCTATACACAGCTATAAAAATATCCAAATATTGTATAATATACAGACAACGCAAAACAGACGAAAATTTTAAAGTCCTTTATAGAAATGAGCTAGTAAAGCTACAGGCTAATATAGTTTAAATCGGGACGATTTAATTTAGGAAGGGGAGAGTTAAGGAACACTACAACCTCAAGGTTGTTAAAACAAAGATACAAACATAATTTAAGCTAAAGCAAGATCAAGCATGTTAAACTAAAACAAAGATACAAAACATACTTTAAGACACAAACATTAGCTGTAACTAAAACAAAGATTATTTGTAATAAATCAAACATGTCAAATTTACTAAAGATTATTTGTAATAAAACAAAACCAAGCGTGTGAAAGGTTATTTGTAATAACTTGCTAAATTGTAATCGAAATAAAGATACAAACACTTTAGGACAAAGACATTCATTTCAGGGAAATATCAAATGTAAACATATTCTAGAGATAAGAAAATATCAAACACATTTTTTAGTAAACAAAATTTACAAACAAACAACCCAAGAAAAGGGCATGTTAATAAACATAAGATAAAGAATGTACATTTTCATAACTAACCATAGTTTAAGCAAACAGGCACTAAAATTCAACATTATATAAAAAGATTATTTTTTGACATGAAGCCAGTCTAAATTTAACACGAGTCTGAATCGAACATCAGTATTAAGTGTAAACATAAGTGTAGTTTAGATTCATTTTTAAAGGAATAAATAAAGAAAGCGCATAGCCGCTTAATAAATTAATTTTTTTTAAATCTTAAAAGAGAAATCTTTAACTAGCTTCGCTCTCTGAATTTTTCTCTATAATATAACGGTCTTTATTACTAACAAATTGTATGTACATATATGTAACTGAATTAACTGTTAAACATTTTTTTATTTCGTGAAGATCTCGCCACTTTTAGTCCAAAAGAAAAGACTGTGCTTCAGTTTATTTTTTAGATTTTTTCTAAACTGGCTGTTAGGTTCATATTTTTAATAAACGAAACAGTGATTATGTTTCTGACTCGTTGTTGTATCGATATATAAAAAGTTCTTTACAAATTCACGTGTTAATTTGGAAAATATATTAAAAAACTCATGTGTTAAGGTTTTCTTTCCTTTTTTTATTTATTATTAGAACACTACTGTAAGTGGTTAGTTTGTAATTACATTTATGTATTTCTTTTACAAGAATTTCAAATATTGTCTTAATTTTTTTTATAATAATGTTAATCAATAATTTCCTTTTTATTTAAATTATTTTCCAAATTTCAAGATTCTGGGTTCCTTATGTAGCAAAGGCATATATATGTACTTATATATGTACGTAAGTCACAGAACACTTTAATATGAATGTATTTACATATGTGAGGAGAATGAAAAATTTTGGATTTTTCTGTTTTTTTCAACGTATTAGCAAAAAGTTTATGTTTTTCATTTTGAAAAACATTAACTTGGCGAGAACCAATGCGAGAAAACTGGTTCTATACAAATTAGTACAAACAAGCGCGAAGCGGTCATAGTGGGCTCCGAGCTGGTGAGAGCGCAAAGCTGATTCAATGCGAGAAAATAGTTTCAAAGCGTATTTCAGCGCCAATAACATTGTTTATGTTATGTTGTTATGATTTCAACTTGGTTGGAAAACATAAAAAAATATAAAAACAAAAATTTAAGAAAAAGTAAATAAAACATGCAATCAAAAAATTAAAATAGTAATAAAAATTAAAAAGAAAATAAAAATAAAAATTAAACAAAAAGTAAATAATAATAAGTATAGTTTTAAAACTCAATATTTTACTCTCAATATTTAACTCAATATTGGTACTGTAATAAAATGACTCCACTTCTTATTAAATTTATCACCAATCTTTTCGAGAATATAGTCGAAAGTTTTAATACTCATTCGAGTATAATTTCTAAACTTGGCAGGATATTTTTTTGGATCACTATATAAGTGATAACATTCTCCATATTCACTTCGTTTATAATTTATTGGATGTTTTCCAAAATATTTTTCATTGATAAAATACTTTAAAACAGTATCTGAAGCTAAATACTCATCATCTGACGAATCCATATCTTTTCACTTCAAATTCACAAAGAACAACAAACCCAAATGCACACAAACATATGTACATAAAACACAAATTATACATAAGATATCAGCGCTGATTCTTGCATCCACTATGAACACTCAACCAGCTCGGCTCGGCAACAAGCTGCCACTCAGTACAAACCCTAAAAAAAACCATATTTATGCTTACAATCTGCTGCCGCAAGTTAGTATTTTTATACTATTTTATTTTTATATTATTAATATTGTTCTCTATTACTAGAATGTCACACAGTGTACCCAAGAGAAGCCGGGCCACAGCCGAACAGTTAAGTCATATGGTTGACTTCATGGCGGAGAATTGGGGACTAGTTGCAGGGAAGTTCCAAAAACTTCATGGAAAATTGGATCGCGACATTAAGTGGATTCAATTAGCCGAGATATTTAACATTCTTGGCGGTGCAACAAAAACTCTCAATCAGTGGCAGACCGTTAGTCATAGATATAACCATAATCTTCAATATATTATATACATATATCTAATATTAAAAGGTTTGGAAAGAAAAACGTCGCACAAGTGTGAAGGTGCATGACCGAAAGCGGCAGCAAGCTTTGACTGGGAATAGACCCGTCAGTCAAGAAGTCACAACTGACTTAGAAAGGCGCGTCATTTCCATAACAGGAAATAAATATATTGAAGGGCATTATTCAGTGAAAGAGAATGTGCCAGAGAATGTGGTATGAAACTTCAAGTAAAATATACGTTTTTCAAAGTTAATAATCTTTGAAAATATTTTTTTTTGAAATCTAGCTAAGACTGGAAGATGGTGAGAATATCGTCTTAATGATGTCGCCAACTGAGCAAGCAGTTGAGTCGATGTGCGATAGCCTGGACACTCCTGCAAGAAAAAGTCCACGCAAATATTTGAAAAGGAGGCGTGTAGGGTCTAGCCCTGTAAAACCAGATACATTTTTGAATATTGCGAATAGGCAAGCAGATGCTACGAAGGCAATTTTTTCAAGTAAATATATATATATATATATATATATATATATATATGAAATTTATTTGTTGGGTGGTCAAGCAATGTCTATATGCATTTCATTGGCGCTTTTTACCAAATCGTCAGTAGACTTTAACCACAGTTTTGAAAAGTTTTAATTTTCTCAACTTATGTAGATGACTTTTGGATATAGTAAAATTTGACGAAAAAGAAAAAATTTTAAAAGTATTCAATCGTTTTCATCCAAAAATACAATTCACCATAGAAATAGAGGAAAATAATACAATAACATATTTGGACATCAAAATACACAGAAAAAACAACAGACTAACAATAGACTGGTATAAAAAAGATACCGCTTCCGGCAGAATAATAAATTATAATTCTACACAACCGAGATATCATATAATCAACACTGCCAAAAACTTAATCAATAGAGTTCTCCATCTCAGCGACAAACAATTTCACAAAAAGAACACTAAAATCATCAGGAAAATATTAACAGAAAACTGTTTCCCCAACAGGCTTATCAGCAAAATGATTGACGAAACTAACACAAAACTTAATAATTATACAATAGATAATAAATCCATACCTGAAAAGGAAGAAAAGACATATCACAGCATAAGTTACATCGCTGGATTAACAGATAATAAAAACATAAGAAATATATTAAAAAACAACAATATAAATTTCGCATATAAACCTAACACAACAATAAACAAAATATTTTCAAAAATAATAGCGCCAATTAAAAAACTACAACAATGCAATGTAGTCTATGAAATCAAGTGCAAAGGCAATGAAAACAACAGCTGTAAAATTATATACATTTAACAACAAAAAGAAATCTAGAAACCAGAATGGAAGAACACAAGAAGGACATAGAGAAAACAACAATCAACAGCGCTATCACAACACATACTTTACACACGACTGATTTTTAAAAAGTAAATATTTTAGACAAAGAAAACATTAGAAAGAAGAGATACACAATAGAAAGCTTACGCATTCAGCAAAAGATAGAAAGGACAATGAATCTTAAGGAAGATACGAACAACATTAGCGCAAGCTACAAAGTAGCTTTAAGGACATAATTTTAATTAGTTGTGATTTTGGTTTGAAAGTATCACTTCTGAACTTATATTTTATATTAATGAAAATTTAACAGACACAGTTTGTAAGTAAAAAATTTCAAACAAAAAAATTTTTATAAATGTAAAATTTAAAAATAAATGTTTTTTTTTAATAATAAAATAGATTTCCCCAAAAAAACCCCTGGATAAAGTCAAAAAATAATTGACGAAACGTCGGGGAAAAAATGAAATAAAACTTATTTTTTATTGCCATTACAATAACCAAGTCCTTATTAGCTTAAGACAAAAATCATACAAAATACAAATACGAATTGGCCATATAAACACTAATAAAAAAAATTAAATATAATTGACTAATAATAACTAAATTTTTAATTATACAAATTTTAATATTTTTGTTGTTTTATGTTTTTTCATATAAATATTGAAATCAATGACATTTTATAACTTTTTATAAAAACAAGCCTCAAGCTCAATATTATTATATGAAATATTGAAGAATTCTTTGTTTTGATAAGCATCAATATTATTATTTGAAATATTAAAGAATTCTTTGTTTTGATAAGCATCGCGAAATTCCTTTTAGAACACTAAACAGGCGTTCAACCGGATTACAAGTTTTGCACAAGGCCTCATTATACCGAAATTCAAACTCCTTTCTAATTGGTTTGGTAGTGGAGTCATCAACTGTGGCTCCAATGGGTGTACAGAATCTCCTATATTTCTATGTGTTTTTAATAAATTATATTTTTATATAAAAATCCAAATTATACATTTAAAAACATGTTTTGGCTTCTATTTTCAAAACTTTGCTGCATGACTCTTCGAATTGCAGAGGACTTCCATATGTAAGGGTCATGTCGCACTCCTGGGTATTTAGCATTCACATTTAAAATGTTCAAATATGGATTACATATCTGCAAGTATGTATATACGCGAATAAAAATTTATTGCTGTTTTTTTGTTTTTGAAAGCTTTACCTACCATTTGGACGTTAATTAAGTGGTAGCCATGGTGATTAACGTAAGCTTCTTCATGATTTTTTGGAGCTAATATTGCTATATGTAAGCAATCTATTGCACCGATTGTACCCGCGATAAAAGATGAAGGAGCTGAAGCAAAAATTGCTTTTACAGTTTGCCGTTCTTCCTGTATCATTGGAAACTTTACATTTGCACAAGATAATTAGCTGTTAATTGCATCGATTGCTCGATGTATGTGACGACTTATAGAAGACTGGTTCATGGATAAGCCCCATTGCTCTCCTACCGGTTGTTGGTAACAGCCAGTTATATAGAAACTTAAAGTCGCTAGCACCTGCAAACTTTTAATAATTATCTAAATACATGTATATATATATATATATATATATATATATATATACCTGTTGTTCAGCCGATATTGCAGTGATCCTAGAATCTCTTAGAAGATCACCAAGTTCGCCTATAATATCTTCAACCAATTCGGGACTTAAGCGATAGAGCTTTTTAAATTTTGTTCCTGTCAACTCAAAAGGATTATGTAAGTGATGAAAATCTCGCTGCACAGTGGACCATTTCACGAGAAGGTGGTCAAAAATATATAACTTTCTACCCGAGTGGAATTTCGAAATCGACAAATTAGAAAAATATTTATGATAGATTTAAAACGAATTTTGATATTTTGCTGTTTTTGGTACAAAAGTGACATATTTTAAATCAAATTTAGAAATTATACTTATTAAGAAATTAATATATTGTCAGAAAGTGCTAACCTTTGGCCCCTGTGAAATTTTTGATACGAATGGTCAAAGGCTCGTTTTTCGAACAAGTTTGAGTTAATATTTAGTTAATTAAGGAGCATAAGCAATACAAACATTGATTAAATTTACTTTAAATAAAAAGGTTTTAATGAAGAAAACGTAGGTTTTTATTTAAGTTCATAATGGACATTATATGTAAGATTTTATAACAAATTTGTAAATTAAAATTGTCTAATGTGTGTACATTAGATCTTAAAATGATAAAAATAACGATGTTTTGAAGAACTATTATTACTTAAACAATTTTAGTAACTTTTTTTTCAAATAGCTTTGATTTTCAAGATCTTGCATGATAATTTCTGCTGAAGTGGAAGTGACAGTTGTAGCAGTTTGTGGGGGTAAACATTGTCCTCTGACAGAGACTAAATCCCTTTATTCTGGGGAAATCCCAGAAAAATAATGCTAACACCCCTTCTGGAGTATATTTCTTCTCTTCATTCGGTGTAGAAATATTTTTCAAAATCATTTTTGTGCGTTTTGGGCTTTAATTATCCCAACTTTCGATTTCTTAGTTTGTGTTGGTTGAATTTGGTTCAAAAATGAGTGCTTGATGACTAATGGAGATATTTCTTCATTGATATTCTGAAGTTTGCGTCTTCGAGCTCTTTCACTACATTCATCAATTCGTTTTGCTAGTCGACTCTGTTTCCCACAGTTGGTATTTATAGATATAACATCGAAAACAAGTTCCTGTGAAAACCATTAATGGTTACGTTCGTACACCGTTTTCTTGTTATAAAAGCATTATATATAGCGTGATATTAAACTTGTTCCAAAATTTCAAACTTTTTGTTTGTGTAGTTCAATTTCTTCTGTACTGTATGTTTTAAAAATTTTATTGCCTGGTATATGCAATTGAATATCGTGTAAATCATATTGTTGAAAGAAAATATCGGCGAGATCTCTGTAGGTGTACTTACCCATAGTTGAAATTTCAATAAATAAAACTTATGAAGAAATTACTTTAAATAATCTTACTGGCAAATAAACATCGAACAAATTCAGGTAGACAGGTAACATCACAATCAAGAAACGAACACATTCACACGCGCACATTTGAAGGATGAGTGGACCACAGTACAAACAATAGACGTGAACCCTTGAGGTATCGTTTTTCCAGAAATTTCCCTGTTAGTTTTAAATGGGTTTTGATTTTGTATTTTATCTGTAACAGCGCTTGTTATATATCAATTGTTTTTACCATAATTAGTAGGAATGTGTTCCTTATTAGACGCAGTTATGAATATAAACATATACACTATGCCCAAGCAATTCGGAAAAAAACGATTTAACACTTTTATAATAGAGGTAAATTATGTTAAAAACCAAAGTACGTTTCCATCTGAAATCCGTATTTCATAAAAGCGATCTGATAAAAAGTACTTCTAAAATGAGCACAAGAGAAAACACATATTTTACTCAAAAAATATTTGACCTTGTATCATAAAAATTGGTCTGGTGCTCATGGTCGGATCGTGCCGGGTATAGGAATGTAGAGGAGGATTCGTACTATAAGATAGTACTAGTCTCTAAACGAACTTTTATGAACTTTAGAAATTAAATTTTTTTGTTCCCGAAGTATACAAGTGTCTACTTTCGAATGAACTTTTACATATTACAATTGGTGATAGTCAAAAATAATGAGTTTGGGCCGCCTTCTCGGGAAATGGTCCATTGTGCGCCGGTTGACTGAGGGATCACTATCAACTGGCTCATTAACAGATAAATTGTAGGCTAAATACTCAAAGGCCATTTAATTTTTTTGTTAAAATTATTTATTTTTTATATAAAGAAACACTTACTTAAATAACAATAATCAGCACCAAAAATGTTGTCGTTATATATAACAACTGATTAAAACAGCTGACTTTAAACGTCAACAGAAATCGCTAACGTGTTAGTGAATAGCACAACCGCTAATTTTGTGGCTAAAACTTTTAAAATAAACAATTGTCGTTAAAAAAAACTTAGTGAATCGCACTACAGGTAAATTTAACTTAACGTGGGATATGGAATAGAATATGAGTAAAGTATAACGACTGATGCGTGTTACAGACGTAGTGGCCAGTGAGGTTTCCGACTAACTCTATTTCTTGGGGAACACAAAAATCTCAGCGGGTTCCAACCCTCTCACTGGGTACGCTGCTCATAATATATAAAAAAAAAATTACATTTAACACATACCACGCTAATATCACATTACCATCCTCTTTTTATTTCAGGAAAATGTTGTGACCTACAATGCCCTCCCAACCCTGTCACATTTGACCCCCAATGCTATTTTTTGTGACCCACTAACATGCCGAATTTGCTAACGTTACCTTCATGTCTTCACCCTTTTCACTAACTTAATTCCAATTTATTTTTAATTTTTTCTTCACGTCAAACAATATTATTTATCAAAAAAAATCTACGCTATATAATATATGTGTTTCTCTTACGCTCTATGATGACTACAAATTTGACGGATATTTAATTAAACAAAACTTACAACCAATTTTTTTTCATTAAAACAGTACGTTATACAAATATTAATCCTCACAATTTCTCGTTTTGCCACAGAACAAACAAACTGAGCTTATAAAAACGAACTTCCGCTCTAATATTATATTTCCTAATGCCTAACTTGAAGCAGCTCCCTAAAGCTAGCTTGATTCTTTAAGTGGTCTTAGAAAATATCTGTTGCTTCCGGCCAATTAAATCACTTGTTGTTTTTGCTTCAGCAAAAAAAAAAAAGGTGCTGCCATCTATCAAGGCGCATTAATACTAGGTGACCTTTATATGTAAAATAGCGAACAGTTGATACAATTCGCCTTGGAACTCACTAGTCAAAATCTTCAAATATTGTATATATATATATATATATATATATATATATTTATATATATATATATATATATATATATATATATACATATATATATAAATATATATATATATATATATATATATATATATATATATTGAGAATATATATATATATATATATATATATATATATTAGCGTGACATTCTGTTATATGGAAAACAATTTTTTATCAAATTTTTTAAGTCTCACCCCCCAAATCGGCTCTGTTTTATGAAAAAAAAATTACAAAAAAATTTCATAGCGATAAGTTAAGTTTTGGGCGTGCGCACGCCCTTCAAAGTTTTATATGAGCCTTACAGTATGAACTATATTGATATTTTGGTCATATATTTTTAAAATGTCTTTTGAGCCTAAAATGGTATTATTATAAGTTGTGCCTTTGATTTTTAAATTATTTAATTTAATTCTAGTCAAAAGGCACCAAGATTTCAAATCATTTATAGCCCCCCTCCCCCCTAAAATAAACGTTATAAACGCGACTTGTATAAATGACGTCTGCCATTCAATGGAAAAAAAAATTTGTGCAACAAATGAAAAAAACAAAATTATGAATAATTCGCAAAAAATGAGCAAGCAATAATGTTAACAAAAAGCAAGTACCGCTATTTTCCATTGAAGCAAAAGAAACGTAGCAAAAATTTTGATTTATTTCATGATTAATTCATTCGAGTTTATTCTTTCCTATTGTTCTGACAAAATAATATTACTAAAATGAGTGCAAGATCATTACGCGAAAAATATTATTTGATTGGCTATGCCTCTAATCAACTTACGGGTTCCAAGTTACCTTCAAAAAAAGAAGTAATAAAAGTGTTGTTTTTTAATTGGCGTGTTGTAAATATGAGTTTACGAGAAAGTGCTAAGTTAGTTATTGAAGAACTTTTGATTTTTTGGGAAAAAGCGCGCATACCCACAAGAGAAAAGCAACATTGCATTGCAAAACTGGAAAAATTACATACAGAATGGACGAATTTAAAAAAAAGTTGTGGAAGAAATACAGATAACCAAAAAAACAAAGAAAAGACCTGGGTTGAAAGTTTAGAACAAATTTTTGACGTGGCGCATGCAAATGCCTTAGAATTAATAACTGTGGAGGAAGATAAAGCATTCTTGATAAGCCAGAGGCAGGAAGGTCGACCAGGACATATGTACGGAGTTGATTATAAGACACTTCAAATGGAGATTCAAGCTGAACACCGCGAACAGATTAAGTTAAAGCGAGTTGAACGTAATAAACATGAACAAAATATTATAAGTAAGAATAATAATGAACTTAGATTATTAATGAACTTTTCTATAATAGAGGTAATTTTTTTTATGTTCAAGGTGAAACCATGCAATTTCAGTCATCATCTGAAAGTGATCAAAGTTTTCAAGCCGCAGAGTCCCATGATGAAACTGTTAAAGTTCGCTCAAAAAATGCAAGAGTAAAACAAACAATTATTACTCCAAAATTAGCTATTTCATTAGATTATTGCAAAATAAGTAACAGAAATGCTGTTCATATTATTTCTGCTGTATTGCAATCATTAGGAAAAAACATTGCTGACTACATCATTAATAGATCTTCAATTCATATGGCAAGAGAAAAAATGCGTAAGAAATGAGCGTTGGAACTACAAAAGAATTTTAAATTGAATAAACAAGACATTATAACATTACATTGGGATGGTAAACTTTTACCAGCATTAACGGGCAATGCAAATGTTGATAGACTTTCTATAGTCATATCTAGTGGAGAGATGGAACAGTTGTTGGAAATACCTGCAATGAAATGTGGTTCAGGAACAGAACAAGCCGATGCTGTTTATAATTGTATTTCCAAATGGGGTCTACAAAGTGAAATTAAATGCATTGCGTTCGATACAACTGCGGTCAATACTAGACGCTTGAAAGGTACATGCACGTTACTTGAAAAATCCTTAAATAGAGAACTTTTTTGGCTGCCTTGTAGACATCACATTTACGAAATTATATTGAAAAGTGTTTTTGAAACCAAATTTGACTGCACTACAAGTCCCTTCGTAAAATTATTTGAAAATTTTAAAAAATCGTGGAACAATTTGAATATAAACAATTGGCAGGCTGGAATTCAAGATAAATTAGCTATGTATCATTTGCAAGGGTCAAAAACCAGAATAATAAATTTTGTAAATAATGTTTTGAGTGAGAAGCAGCCTAGGGAAGATTATAAAGAGCTTTTGGAGCTTGTCCTGATGTTTCTTGGCGAAAAATTGAACAAGTCCAAAGAAAGCGTAATGATAAGATCACCAGGAGCTCTTCATCATGCACGGTGGATGGCAAAAGCCATTTATAGCTTGAAAATATTTTTGTTGCGGAAGGAATTTGCTTTATCAGAGATTCAACTGGCAGGATTGCGTAAAATTTGTATTTTTATAATCCAAATATACATAGAGGCTTGGTTTTCTGCTCCTTCAGCCATAAAAGCACCAAATACGGACTTTACATTTTTAAATAGACTTCATAATTTCGAAAAAATTGATACAGATATATAGCAAGTATCTATAAAAAAGTTTTTAAATCATCTATGGTACTTAGGCTCAGAATCTATAGCATGTGCTTTCTTTGACAATAATGTTTCTGCTGACACAAAAAAAAATTAAAGCTGCTTTGCAAAATGAAAATGCAAAAATAATAAAACGCGTGATTTTAAAGAAAGAAAGAATTGCAGATGTAATTGATAATGGACTTGAACAATTTGTTTCTTCCACAACAGCAAGATTTTTCGAAAGATTTAATATTGATAAATCTTTTTTGGAATTAGAGCCTTCAATATGGCCAACCCATGAATGCTATCAAAGTGCATTTGTATATCTAAACAAATTAAAAGTAGTAAATGATGTGGCAGAAAGAGGAGTTAAGTTAATAGAAGATTACAATAAACTTCTGACTAAAAACGAAGAGCAAACACAATTTATTTTGCAAGTTGTGACGGACTATCGCAAACGTTTCCCAAATTCAAATAAATCGACTATATCAAAAGTACTTTAATTTTATTAAACATTTTATAAAAAATGAATATAGAATTTTTTCTACTTTCTTGTAAAACAATTTAAATTTAAAAAAAATATATGAACAAAATATCAATATAGTTCATACGTTAAGGCTCGTATAAAAATTTGAAGGGCGGGCGCACGCCCAAATCTCAACTTATCGCTATGAAATTTTTTTGTATATATTTTTTCATAAAACTGAACCGATTTGGGGGGTGAGACTTGGTAAAATCAACTTTTGAAAATTAATGTCACCCTAATATATATATATATATATATATATATATATATATAAATACACATATAAATATATATATATATATATATATATATATATATAGGGGAGGTCCCGGGGAGGTCAACCTATATATATATATATATATATATATATATATATATATATATATATATATTTATATGTATATACACAATATTTGAATATATATAATGTTTTTAAATGCAATCTACCTG
The DNA here is from genome assembly GCA_963675445.1 of Linnaemya vulpina. NCBI lineage: Eukaryota > Metazoa > Arthropoda > Insecta > Diptera > Tachinidae > Linnaemya > Linnaemya vulpina. Next base: position 17,763,274 of record OY776281.1, read on the forward strand.
TCGTCTGCGAGCAAAATTTCATACGTCGCCGACAAAATCTCACGGCGCAGGTCTCTGAAGCTGAAGATTTTGACAAGTGAGTTCCAAGGCGAATTGTCTCATTGTGCATGATTGCAAAACGAGCAGGCTAATTAATACTAGGTAAATTCATTTTTCATTCATGCACAATGACACAATTCACCTTGGAACTCACTTGTCAAAATCTTCTGCTTCAGAGACCTGCGCCGTAAGATTTTGTCGGCGATCTTTGAAATTTTGCTCACAGACGACTGGTAGATTGCATTTAAAAACATTATATGTTCAAATATTGTGTATATACATATCTATATATATATATATATATATATATATATATATATATATATATGTATATATATATATATATATATATATATATATTAATATATATATATATATATATATATATATATATATATATATATATTAATATATATATATATATATATATATATATATATATACAACATTTGAACATATATAAAGTTATTATATGCAATATACTAGTCGGTTGTGAGCCAAATTCCAACCGCCGCAGAAAATTATTCATCCAACTGCCGCTGCCGACAAAATCTCACGGCGCACAGTGAGCCATTTCGCGAGAAGGCGGTCAAAAATATATAACTTTTTACTGGATTGGAATTTCGATACGGGGTTTTTTTTTTGTTTATTAGGTCAGACTATAGGCTTTAAGATAAGGTATAATTCTTTGAAATCAATTTCTTAAAAAAATTGTTTTGATGGATTTAAAATAAATTTTAATATTTTGCTATATTTGGTACAAAAGTTACGAATTAAAACTTGTTATAAGAATTAGTTTTACACACTTTCTGAGATTTACAACTTAAACATATTAAGAAATTAATATTTTATCAGAAATCGCTAACCTTTGGCCCCTGTGAAATTTTTAATGCGAGTGGTCAGAGGCTCGTTGTTCGAACAAGTTTGAGTTAAAATTTAGTTATTAAGTAGCATAAACAATACAAACCTTCGTAAATATACTTTAGATAAAAAGTATTTATTGAAGAAGACGTATGTTTCTATTTAAGTTCACAGTGAACATTATATGTAAACTTTTATGACAAATTTGTAAATTTAAAATTGTCTAATGTATGTACATTAAATATTAAAATGATAGAAACAACGATTTTTTAAGGAACTACTATTACTTAAACAATTTTATTAACTGGTTTTTCTAAATAGCCTTGATTTTAATTTTTTAGAAGTAGTTGAATTTTAATATTTTGTTTTTGCTTTCTTTTTTCTTCATTTTTCTTATTTTTTCTCACTGTTTCACCTAACGGACCAAAATCCAAATCATAACCTAATTTAGGAATATGCCCCATAAAACATTTTCGCAAATACGTATGCCGCCTTAAAACTATCATTTTCTGGAATAGGATGCCTTAATTGACTTTATGTCTTTTGGCATATAACGCAGTTTGACGATGCTTTTGTATCAATTAAAGCTTTTGGAAATTTTCCATTAACCATTGTGAGACACATCTTAAAATTTACTTCGATTTCATGATCATTAACTGTAAATACAGCAGATTTAAGGGCACTAATTTGATCTTTTATTTTATAACTTTCTTTAATTATGAAATCTTTTGTTCCTTTTTTGAATGTAAATTTTATTAGTATGCAATACTTTGCTGATGAGAGTATTTTTATTTTCTGTTGCTCTGCTGGTTAATGGCTCTAACCCGGTATAACTTCTCGTTAAGTGCAATGGAACGAAAGATACTATATATAAGTCAGCATCTGATGTATGTTCGGCATTGCATTGCTTATATTGTCTTTGATCAGAGGATCCATCACACCCCCATTTAGAAATTAAAGTAATGCTGGAATTAGCAAGTTTTTTTAAGCGAACCGTTCGGCAGTGCGTTCACAATCTTTTAATATAATATCCGCTGAAGTGGAAGTGACAGTTATATCAGATTGTGAGGATAAACATTATCCTCTGACAGAGACTAAATCCCTTTATTCTGGGGAAATCCCAGAAAAATAATGCTACACCCTTTCTGGAGTATATTTCGCACAAAATCATTTTTGTGCGTTTTGGGCTTTAATTATTCCAATTTTCGATTTCTTAGTTTGTGTTGGTTGAATTTGGTTCAAAAATGAGTGCTTGATGACTAATGGAGATATTTCTTCATTGATATTCTGAAGTTTACGTCTTCGAGTTCTTTCACTACATTCATCAATTCGTTTTGCTGGTCGACCCTGTTTCCCACATTTGGTATTTATATGTAGATATAATATCGAAAACAAGTTCCTGTGAAAACCATTAATGGTTACGTTCGTACATCCTTTTCTTGTTATAAAAGCATTATATTTAGCGTGATATTAATATTTTTCCAAAATTTCAAACTATTTGTTTGTGTAGTTCAATTTCTTCTGTACTGTGTTTTAAAAATTTTATTACCTGGTATATGCAATTGAATATCGTGTAAATCATATTGGATGAAACAGGAGCTTTTTCCTGTCACAAAGCAATGTCAATTTCTTCTATCAATGTAGAATACCAAAATTCAAACAAAAAACAACAAATTGTTATCAATAATTCAAAATACTTTATTGATTCGTATTGGTTGATGAATTCTATATGACTGAGACCCTAACTCAATGCAAAACACTAAGTTATAAAGAATGCAAAAACATTGCGACCGAAAGCTACATTTTTTTATATAGATTTTAAGTACATGTAGTAACTAGCGGGAACAAGCAATCGTATTGATACTTATGCATACATACGATGTACATACATATGTACATGTGTATTTCACTAATAAGTATTCTTATCATAAATCACCCTGTGGTAAATTTAACTGAAATGATTGATTTAGATGAATCCAAACACATTGTTGAAAGAAAATATCGGCGCGATCTCTGTAGGTGTACTTACCCATAGTTGAAATTTCAATAAATAAAACTTATGAAGAAATTACTTTAAATAATCTTACTGGCAAATAAACATCGAACAAATTCAGGTAGACAGGTAACATCACAATCAAGAAACGATCACATTCACACGCGCACATACGAAGGATGAGAGGACCACAGTACAAACAATAGACGTGAACCCTTGACGTATCGTTTTTCCAGGAATTTCCCTGTTAGTTTTAAATGGGTTTTGATTTTGTATTTTATCTGTAACAGCGCTTGTTATATATCAATTGTTTTTACCATAATTAGTAGGAATGTGTTCCTTATTAGACGCAGTTATGAATATAAACATATACACTATGCCCAAGCAATTCGGAAAAAAACGATTTAACACTTTTATAATAAAGGTAAATTATGTTAAAAACCAAAGTACGTTTCCATCTGAAATCCGTATTTCATAAAAGCGATCTGATAAAAAGTACTTCTAAAATGAGCACAAGAGAAAACACATATTTTACTAAAAAAATATTTGACCTTGTATCATAAAAATTGGTCTGGTGCTCACGGTTGGATCGTGCCGGGTCTAGGAATGTAGAGGAGAGTTCGTACTATAAGATAGTACTAGTCGCTAAACGAACTTTTATGAACTTTAGAAGTTATGCTCTATTAACTAGGAGGATGTAGAAATATTTTGGACCTTTAAGAAATATAAAAAAAAAAATCATTTCAAAAAGTTATTAACATATATGATTGTACAGCTAACAAATTGGGAAATTAATCAAGATTTATTTTGTTTAGAAATCCCTTAAATCAAAAAAGTTATAGATGTTTAAAAATTAAAAACTTATTAAGAAATTTTTTATTTTAGCAAAATAATGAAAATTTCCATTTTGAATCACCCTGTTCACTGTGATGTAGTTAAAATAAAACTTAAATTTTTTTGTTCCCGAAGTATACAAGTGTCTACTTTCGAATGAACTTTTACATATTACAATTGGTGATAGTCAAAAATAATGAGTTTGGGCCGCCTTCTCGGGAAATGGTCCATTGTGCGCCGGTTGACTGAGGGATCACTATCAACTGGCTCATTAACAGATAAATTGTAGGCTAAATACTCAAAGGCCATTTAGTTTTTTTGTTAAAATTATTTATTTTTTATATAAAGAAACACTTACCTAAATAACAATAATCAGCACCAAAAATGTTATCGTTATATATAACAACTGATTAAAACAGCTGACTTTAAACGTCAACAGAAATCGCTAACGTGTTAGTGAATAGCACAACCGTTAATTTTGTGGCTAAAACTTTTAAAATAAACAATTGTCGTTAAAAAAACTTAGTGAATCGCACTACAGGTAAATTTAACTTAACGTGGGATATGGAATAGAATATGAGTAAAGTATAACGACTGATGCGTGTTACAGACGTAGTGGCCAGTGAGGTTTCCGACTAACTCTATTTCTTGGGGAACACAAAAATCTCAGCGGGTTCCAACTGGGTACGCTGCTCATAATATATTAAAAAAAATTTACATTTAGCACATACCACGCTAATATCACATTACCATCCTCTTTTTATTTCAGGAAAATGTTGTGCCCTACAATGCCCTCCCAACCATGTCACATTTGAACCGCCAATGCTATTTTTTGTGACCCACTAACATGCCGACTTTGCAAACGTTACCTTCATGCCTTCACCCTTTTCACCAACTTAATTCCAATTAATTTTTAATTTTTTCTTCACGTCATTCAATATTATTTATCAAAAAAAATCTACGCTATATAATATATGTGTTTCTCTTACACTCTAAGATGACTACAAATTTGACGGATATTTAATTAAACAAAACTTACAACCAATTTTTTTCATTAAAACAGTACGTTATACAAATATTAATCCTCACAATTTCTCGTTTTGCCACAGAACAAACAAACTGAGCTTATAAAAACGAACTTCCGCTCTAATAAAGGTTTTAATAATATTATATTTCCTAATGCCTAACTCGAAACAGCTCCCTAAAGCTAGCTTGATTTTTTAAGTGGTCTTAGAAAATATCTGTTGCTTCCGGCCAATTAAATCACTTGTTGTTTTTGCTTTAGCAAAATAAAAGGTGCTGCCATCTATCAAGGCGCATTAATACTAGGTGACCTTTATATGTAAAATGGCGAACAGATGATACAATTCGCCTTGGAACTCATTTGTCAAAATCTTCAAATATTGTATATATATATATATATATATATATATATATATATGTAAATATATATATATATATATACATATATATATTTATACATATATATATTTATACATATATATCTATTTAAATATATATATATATATATATATATATATATATATATATATATATATTGAGAATATATGTATATATATATATATATATATATATATATATATATTTATATATATATATATATGTATATAAACTGATGAAACCTCTGGCTACTTCAATAAAAACTCGCTAGATGATTTGATGTTGCTTCTTTGATTAGTACAAGTGAAGTAATTTATTAACAAAGTATAATGTTTGAAAAGGGTTACGGTTTATGTTTTTAGTACATTTTTAAAATGAGAGAGAATTTGCCGAAAATTAACAAGAAAAGAAAATAGAAAAATATAAGCATGTACAACAAACATATGAATTTAATATAAGTACAATGAAGATCAAAAGTTATTATGATGATTTTACAAAACGTACTAAAGTCGACTAATGGAATTCAAATATTTAATAATTATTGCGAAAAGTGTCTCAACATTCCGGCGGGGTTGAAAGTACCCACTTTCAAGATTCTAAAAGAACTGCTAATTTTGTAATTGGTCTGCGAATGGTGCCTTTAATCGTCTTGACATCAGCTACTCGGATTTTCCCATCCTTTCCGGGTACAGTAGCAACTATGCGCCCTTTGAGCCAATGAAGTGGCGCCAGATTGTCTTCGTGAACTAGTACGAGCATTCCTGGTTTTAAGTCAGGTGACGTTTTTTGCCAAGCTTTTCGTTGAATAATGTCATGTAAATAGTCAGAAGACCACGAATGCCAAAACTTCTGCTTTGCTGCACAAAGGCGTTGCCATCGTTCAAGTAGGCTAATATTATCACATTGAATGGGACGTTCTGGCAGTGAGTTTAGGGGACCATTTACCAAAAAATGTCCAGGCGTTAGAGCTTCGATGTCGTTTGGGTCAGTAGAAAGTGCTGCAATAGGCCGTGAATTCATTATAGCCTCAATTTCAATTAATGTAGTTGAAAGTTCTTCGAAAGTTAGCCTTGCTCCTGCTAGAGTACGATATAGATGACCCTTCGCGCTTTTCACAGCAGCCTCCCAAAGACCGCCGAAATGTGGTGCCCTTGGGGGTATAAAATGAAAATTTATAAAATTATTTGAGCAAAAGCTGTTTAATGAATATTGAAACTGTTTGTCTAGAAACGCGTTTTTTAGCTCGATAAGCTTGTTATTTGCGCCTACAAAATTTGTAGCATTGTCGCTGTAAATATCTGAAGGTAGACCGCGTCGCCCAATAAGCCGTTTTAAAGCTGCAATGAAGGCTTCTGCAGAGAGATTAGACACCAGTTCAATATGAACTGCTTTAGTTACAAAGCATATGAAAATAGCGCCATAACTTTTGGTCGGTCGCTTGCCTCTTATTTTGTAGTAGGTGTCTATTGGACCGAAAAAATCAACTCCGCAGCGTTCGAATGGTCTGGCAGGTGTGACGCGTTCACGAGGCAGATCTCCCATTATTTGTTCCATCAGTTTTGGACGATATCGAATACAACTGATGCATGAGCGAACCACTTTTCTTGCTATGGTGCGAACGTTGATGATCCAGAATGTTTGACGAGAAAAAGCGATGAGAGCTCTGGGTCCTGCGTGGTAATTTGACAAGTGAGGATACCGTATGTAGCTTAGAACGAAATTACAATTTGGTAACAAAATTGGATGTTTTCTGCTATGGGGTATATTTGCGTTTTCGAGACGGCCACCTACGCGAACTAGTGGAAAATTGATACCTTTATCAATAAACAGTCCAAGAGACTTTAACGATGTTTTAATATCTACACCCTTGTTTAAATAAGTAATTTCTGAACTGAAGTGAAATTGTTGTAAATTCCAGGCTATGCAATTAATCGCGTGTTGCTGTAGCTCAGCATTAGGTGCGTTTTTGCCACGAACAAATTGAAATAATAAGGTTACAACGCGTACGGTTTTTAAATATGAACTTGATTTTTCGCATAACTTCAGAATTGAATTGTTGTTAATTTCGCATTTAAAAAGTGATGATCGAACTGCAGATTTTACGACATTTTCATCACATTCACCAAATGAGTTAGGCCATTGCTGTTCAGGATGTTTCAAAAATTCAGGCCCTGCAAACCACGACGACGATTTTAGGCTTTGAAGTGAGCAACCTCTTGAGATTAAGTCAGCAGGATTTAAGGCTGTAGGTACATGTCGCCAAGAACCTATTGCTGTGGTTTCCTGGATTTCGGATATACGATTTCCTACGAAAGTGGTTAATGTTGAAGAGTGTAGCTGCAGCCACCTTAAAACAACAGACGAGTCGGTCTAAAAGTATACCCTTGGTACGAATGATTTAAAAAGCTGCGCTATTTTCCGATACAGCACTGATAAAAGATGAGCTCCGCATAACTCTAACTGGGGCATCGTTCGCTTTTTCGTTGGAGCCACTCTACATGGCGCTGCAAATAGTACGCTGGAAAAATGATTAAATTGATCTCGTGTAGTAACGTAAAAACAACATCCATAGGCACGTAATGAAGCGTCGCTAAACCCGTGAAGTTGTATGTTGATGTAATTATTAGTTAACACAAATCGTGGTATAGAAATCTGATTTAAATTTTGTAAATCATCTAGGCACATAACAAGTGAATTTTTAACGTTGACCGGAACTTCGGTATCCCAATCGTAATTTTGTAGCCATAGATTTTGCAACAAGACTCTTAGAGTTATTATAATTGGACTAATGAGGCCCATCGGATCGAAAACTGATGCGGTTAATGATAAGATTGCTCGTTTTGTGTAAGTTGAAAACCTTGGTTCTGCTTTAAACGTGAAGAGAAAGTTATCTTTTACCGGATCCCAACTGATTCCAAGTGCGCTTTTAACTTGCAACTTTTCCATATTCATGTTTTTCAATGAGGTGTTATCCGATTGAAAACTTGGATGATTCGACTGAAATTTTGCCATTTCTAACCCGCCTTTTGATAAAATGTCCAAAACCTCCTCCTTAATTTTATTTAATTCTTCGATTGTGCTAGCGCCTGTCAGCATGTCGTCTACGTAAAAATGATTTCGAATAACGGAAGCGCCAATTTTATGAGAAAGTTCGAATTTAGCTGCTAAAAATTGTAATGAGCGTATGGCTAGAAAAGGTGATGCGGACATACCGTACGTAATGGTATTGAGTTGATAGACATTTATTGGTTGATTTTCGTTTGTTCTCCACAAAATATATTGGAATGGTCTATGTGATTCGTGTATCAAAAACATTCGATACATTTTCACTATGTCGCCTGTAAGTACAAATCTATACATTCGAAAACGTAGCACTTGTACAAACAAATCGTCTTGTATAGTCGGTCCAACGAGAAGTATATCATTTAACGATTTTTCTGATGTCGTTTTTGCCGAAGCATCGAACACGAAACGCAGTTTTGTACTTGAACTATTAGGACGGAGAACACAGTGATGGGGTATGAAATAGTGGGCAGTGGTAAGATCTGCATTAGTTATGAGTGACATATGGCCCAATTGCTCATATTCAGTCATGAAATCGGAATACTGCGCCTTTAAAATTATTATCGCGTGAAAGACGACGCTCGAGAAAATGAAACCTCTTTAATGCTGCGTTATATGACGAACCTAATGTAGAAAAGTGTTCCTTAAAAGGTAATTTGACGATGATTCTTCTTGAAGAATTTGTTGCTACATTTTCTGTAAAATGCGTTTCGCACGATTTCTGTTCGGGTGTCCATTTCGTTGTTGGGTTGTGAATTTCTTCCATTTTCCATAAGAATTGCATTTGGTTATTAAGATCGTTTAATTCTGCAGTGGTAACCATGCATTTTGTTATTGAATATTTGCTATCTGGTACGTATCGTCCCGTAACGATCCATCCAGCCTGAGTTTCTTGAAAAGTTGGCATATTTGGTCCGAGGCTAAGTTTTTTACTTAACAGAATGTCGAAAAAGTATTCGGTTCCAAGCAACAAGTCGATTGGTTGCTGTTTATAAAAGAATTCATCAGCCATGTCGATTTCGGGAATACGCCACTTTGTAATATCGATGTTTCTCGAGGGGAGATAACCTGATATGCGATTTGTTACCAATAAACCGACCGAAAATTCGTGAGAGTTGAATCGAGATCTTATTGTGGACTCAACTTCGCATTTCATCTTAGATGAAGAGTCTCCTACACCAGAAACTTCTACGAACGTTTTTCTACGAGGCAACTTTAAAAGGCCAGCAAGTTTTTCGGTTATTAAATTTACTTGAGAGCAAGAGTCTAATAATGCTCTAGCTAGTTTGTATTCTCCCGTACTGTCCGAAATAAGAATAACTGCAGTGGCAAGAATAACACTGCTCGAATGATTATTCAAATGAGTATTTACGGTTGCTTGAGTAACAGGCTGATACGTAGTGCTACTAGTTGATGGTGACTCACGGTGCAATAATGTGTGGTGAGAATTTTTGCATGCTTTACAGCGATGCTTTGAGGTACAATTAGATACATTGTGGCCAGGCGATAGGCAATTAATACAAATACCAAGTTTTTTGACGGTATCAAATCTACTAGTCGAGTCTAGAGATTTGAATTGCGAGCAATGGTTACTCCAATGGTCTAAACGCTTGCAAAAGATACAATTTCTTTTCACTTGGGCTACAAAGGAATGGTTTTGTTGACGCCGTTTTGAAATATTTTGTTTCTCGTCTATTACTATTGCGTTCGATTTGTTGTTTGATCTTGGTTGCGGTTCAACCGACTCTAAAAACTGACATCTACGCTCCAAAATCTTTGTAAAGGTTTCCCATGAAGGCAACGAACTAAAATCAATAGCTTCTTTCCACTTTAGATTGGATTCGGAATCAACTTTTGTTAACATTAAATGAATGAGCATGGCGTTACAAATATCTTCTACACTTCCCAATGATCTTAAAGAGCTGTAAATGGCTGATGCGTTATCAATTAATGCCCGAAGTTGCAGAGCGGAAGGTTTATTAACAGATGGTAGCTCATATATATTAGAAATATGTTCGAGAAATATTAACGTTTTATTATCGTACCGTTCGTCAAGCCGCTGAAGAGCCTTTCTATAATTTTCGCCTGTTATTTCGAATGCACGTATAGTGTCAAGAGCTTGACCAGATAGGCAATGTAACAAATGGTTGAAACGCTCAATTTCAGAGAGCGATGAATCGTTATCAACAAGCTGTTTGAACGTTGAAATAAAATTTTTATATGCAGCATATTTGCCATCAAAATGGGGTAAATGTAACTTGGGCAATTTAGATTTTGTAGTTGCTGGAATGGCGAAAGAAGATTCGATTGATCGTTTATAATTGTCACCCATGAGATCTATTATTTTAGTTTTTGTTAAAATACACAATTCCTCTAAGTCCGCCCGTGCATTATCTTTAGGGTTATGTGTTTCTATATCACTTTGTATAGAAAGTAATTGCTTGAAATAAGCTTCAACTAAACTTAAGCGACATTCAAGTTCAGAAGACGACATTGTATTTGTAACTAGGTTTTTAATTCGTGTTACATTTGCTTTAACAGCTGCGCGTTGCCTTTGCAGAGTCTCTGCTTCAGTCATTTTAAATTTTGTATGTTAATATCTCTTATCCAAATTATAATATTTCTCATATAAAATATTAATATAAATGTGTTGTTGATGTACAATGTACTAAAGAGAATTATGTACTAAATATGTATGTGTTTACAATGTACAATGTAGAAATGAAATGGTTTACGGGATTTCTTTTTGCTTTAAAGAAATGTTCTTTTTTTTGCTATGAGTTTATTACATACATACATACGAATTGCTGATGATTTCTGGTTTTTTGTACGTACTACGTGTGTACATATGTATGTATGTATGTAATCTGTATGTTTGTATATCGAAGTATGTATGTACGATTATACTTGACACAACGGTTTTTTTTATTATAAAAAATAACAACGAATTTTATTTTTGATAAATAGATTGAATATTCTTCCTTTCTAGATTCTGCCGAATATTTAATTTAAATGAAATACCTGTATGTTTGATTTGCAGGTGACACTTCAAGTCTGCTTACGATGGATCCGAACTTTGTTTTGTTTGATACTCCAAACGGGTTATGGGTTTGCTCCTCCGAGTTGAGATTTGTCCCACGTAGAAACTGGGTGGTGGTAACCGAAATGTTGAAACGATATTGCTGCTATTAACTGTTGTTGGCCTTTTTGGAAACTCTTGCTCGAGTCGAATTCCAGCGTTGTTGATCGATATTAATTGACGAAAAGTCTTCTTTATTCTGGAAACTCTTGCTCGAGTCGAATTCCAGCGGTGATAATCGATGTTAATTAACGAAAACTCTTGTTCGAGTTGAACTTCACGAAATTGCGAAAGTAAGGGTGGGCCACAGTCGGCTTTTGTGTGGAAACTCTTGCTCGAGTCGAATTCCACGAAATTACGAACGTGAGGGATGTGCCCCGTTAGCGTTGTGTGGAAACTCTTGCTCGAGTCGAATTCCACGAAATTACGAACGTGAGGGATGTGGCCCCACGTTGGGCGCCAGAAATGATGAAACCTCTGGCTACTTCAATAAAAACTCGCTAGATGATTTGATGTTGCTTCTTTGATTAGTACAAGTGAAGTAATTTATTAACAAAGTATAATGTTTCAAAAGGGTTACGGTTTATGTTTTTAGTACATTTTTAAAATGAGAGAGAATTTGCCGAAAATTAACAAGAAAAGAAAATAGAAAAATATAAGCATGTACAACAAACATATGAATTTAATATAAGTACAATGAAGATCAAAAGTTATTATGATGATTTTACAAAACGTACTAAAGTCGACTAATGGAATTCAAATATTTAATAATTATTGCGAAAAGTGTCTCAACATAAACAATATTTGAACATATATAAAATGTTTTTAAATGCAATCTACCAGTCGTCTGCGAGCAAAATTTCATACGTCGCCGACAAAATCACACGGCGCAGCTCTCTGAAGCTGAAGAGACCTGCGCCGTAAAATTTTGTCGGTGACGTTTGAAATTTTGCTCACAGACGACTGGTAGATTGCATTTAAAAACATTATATGTATATGTTCAAATATTGTGTATATACATATCTATATATATTTATATATATATATATATATATATATATATATATATATATATACATATATGTATATATATATATATATATATATATATATATATATTCTTAATATATATATATATATATATATATATATATATATATATATATATATACATATATATATATATATATATATATATATACAACATTTGAACATATATAAAGTTATTATATGCAATATACTAGTCGGCTGTGAGCCAAATTCCAACCGCCGCAGAAAATTATTCGTCCAACTGCCGCTGCCGACAAAATCTCACGGCGCACAGTGAGCCATTTCGCGAGAAGGCGGTCAAAAATATATAACTTTTTACTGGATTGGAATTTCGATACGGGGTTTTTTTTTGTTTATTAGGTCAGACTATAGGCTTTAAGATATGGTATAATTCTTTGAAATCAATTTCTTTAAAAAATAGTTTTGATGGATTTAAAATAAATTTTAATATTTTGCTATATTTGGTACAAAAGTTACGAATTAAAACTTGTTATAAGAGTTAGTTTTACACACTTTCTGAGATTTACAACTTAAACATATTAAGAAATTAATATTTTATCAGAAATTGCTAACCTTTGGCCCCTGTGAAATTTTTAATGCGAATGGTCAGAGGCTAGTTTTTCGAACAAGTTTGAGTTAAAATTTAGTTATTAAGTAGCATAAACAATACAAACCTTCGTAAATATACTTTAGATAACAAGTTTTTAATGAAGAAGACGTATGTTTCTATTTAAGTTCACAGTGAACATTATATGTAAACTTTTATGACAAATTTGTAAATTTAAAATTGTCTAATGTATGTACATTAAATATTAAAACGATAGAAACAACGATTTTTTAAGGAACTACTATTACTTAAACAATTTTATTAACTGGTTTTTCTAAATAGCCTTGATTTTAATTTTTTAGAAGTAGTTGAATTTTTATATTTTGTTTTTGCTTTCTTTTTTCTTCATTTTTCTTAGTTTTTCTCACTGTTTCACCTAACGGACCAAAATCCAAATCATAACCTAATTTAAGAATATGCCCCATAAAACATTTTCGCAAATACGTATGCCGCCTTAAAACTATCATTTTCTGGAATAGGATGCCTTAATTGACTTTATGTCTTTTGGCATATAACGCAGTTTGACGATGCTTTTGTATCAATTAAAACTTTTGGAAATTTTCCATTAACCATTGTGAGACATATCTTAAAATTTACTTCGATTTCATGATCATTAACTGTAAATACAGCAGATTTAAGGGCACTAATTTGATCTTTTATTTATAACTTTCTTTAATTATGAAATCTTTTGTTCCTTTTTTGAATGTTAATTTTATTAGTATGCAATGCTTTGTTGATGAAGGTATTTTTATTTCCATACATCAATTTCTGTTGCTCTGCTGGTTAATGGCTCTAACCCGGTATAACTTTTTGTTAAGTGCAATGGAATGAAAGATACTATATATATATATATATATATCAGCATCTGATGTATATTCGGCATTGCATTGCTTATATTGTCTTTGACCAGAGGATCCATCACATCCCCATTTAGAAATTAAAGTACTGCTGGAATTAGCAAGTTTTCTTTTTATATAATTTTATATAAATCTAAATCTAAAATAATCTTTTAATATAATTTCCGCTGAAGTGGCAGTGACAGTTATAGCAGATTGTGAGGATAAACATTATCCTCTGACAGAGACTAAATCCCTTTATTCTGGGGAAATCCCAGAAAAATAATGCTAACACCCCTTCTGGAGTATATTTCGCACAAAATCATTTTTGTGCGTTTTGGGCTTTAATTATTCCAATTTTCGATTTCTTAGTTTGTGTTGGTTGAATTTGGTTCAAAAATGAGTGCTTGATGACTAATGAAGATATTTCTTCATTGATATTCTGAAGTTTGCGTCTTCGAGTTCTTTCACTACATTCATCAATTCGTTTTGCTGGTCAACCCTGTTTCCCACATTTGGTATTTATATGTAGATATAATATCGAAAACAAGTTCCTGTGAAAACCATTAATGGTTACGTTCGTACATCTTTTTCTTGTTATAAAAGCATTATATATAGCGTGATATTAATCTTTTTCCAAAATTTCAAACTACTTGTTTGTGTAGTTCAATTTCTTCTGTACTGTGTTTTAAAAATTTTATTGCCTGGTATATGCAATTGAACATCGTGTAAATCATATTGTTGAAAGAAAATATCGGCGAGATCTCTGTAGGTGTATTTACCCATAGCTGAAATTTCAATAAATAACAATTATGAAAAAATTACTTTAAATAATCTTACTGGCAAACAAACATCGAACAAATTCAGGTAGACAGGTAACATCACAATCAAGAAACGTACAAACGCGCACATGCGGAGGGCGCGAAGCTCAAGCCCAAATAATAGACTTGTACCATTGACGTATCGCTTTTCTAGGAATTTTCCTTTTATTTTTTAATAGGTTTTGATTTTTATACTTCTACTTGTAACAGGGCTAGTTATATATCAATGGTTTTTACCATATTTAATTGAGATACATTCCTTATTAGACGCAGTTGTGAATATAAACAATTCGGAGAAAACGATTTAATACTTCTATAATAAAGGTAAATTATATTAAAAACCGAAATACAAATCCATCTTAAATCCATTTTTCATAAAATTTATCTGATAGAGAAAATACTTCAAGAAGGCCGCCTTCTCGCGAAATGGTCCACTGTGCGGCGCAGGTCTCTGACACAGAAGACTTTGACAAGTGAGTTCCAAGGCGAATTGTATCATCTGTTTGCCATTTTACATATAAAGGTCACCTAGTATTAATGCGCCTCGAAAAATGAGTTTACCTATTATTATTGTGCTTGCTACGCTATCTTTTACCTTCTATGTTAGCCAGGCTTATTACCGACACGGAAAAAAATATTCATATAAAGATTTTAAACAGACACAAAAGTATACAACACCATGTAATTAGGATAATAACAAAACATAATAACAAATATATATAAAATTATCTTCTTTTAGATAAGATTCACATGTATTACTTTCTTTAGAAACCTTTATGTGTTCCTCTTTTCTTTGCCTTTTTTTTGGCTATTCCTTTCTCCTATTCTTTATAAACTGATGACGAGGTATCGCCTAGCCAGGTCCTTAGTTCATGGGTGTGGGTTTTTTTTATTATCTGGGGTAGATTAATATTTTTTGTTGCCTTTCACCACCACCTACAATATTATTATTTCTATATATATTCTTCTCACTTACTTTCACAAAACATATTAACTATCACTTTTTACCTACTTTTATTATTAAATTAAAACTGACTCACTTATTGTCCATCAGCTTCCACATTTACTGCTACAATAAATATTAGAATCTCTCCTAATGTTCTCGATTTAGAATTACAGGGTAATGTAAAATCACTTGGGGTGTTCACACTGTAGTCATAAGTCATGAATTAATAGCACCAAACATATGACTAGTGTGACCCGTCATAACTTGATCTGCTAAATAAATTTGTATATTTAAACTCTAACAGCTGCTACCTTGTTATGAGCTGAATAGATTAAACGAGAAAAACTTTTCACTTGTATATAATTATTTTTCATGTTATAAAAATGTGATTTAATGTACATATATATAGGTATGAAAAATTTTTTTACCGTTTTTTAGTTGTAGATCATATATAAGTAACGGCGGCAAACATATACTATCGCCGTCTCGTCTAAAGATTTTCAGCCTTTCGACTCAGATCTCTAAGCATTTTATGACAACACAAAAACACACCTGAAAGAGTACTATTATTTGATGACTTTTTATATGCAGCACAACAACAACTTTTTTAAACTAGGCTAAAGTTTTATGATTCTATGATAATATGACTAAATAACACGAAGTGTGAATACCCCAAGTATATTATAATTTTTAAATGCAAGAGTGTTGACAACAGAAGTTGTTTTATTTTGCACAAGCACTTAGAAACCAGCTTAAACCGCTCAATTGATCATTTTGAATTTCTTGTAAGATTTTGGGAAAAAAGAAACAACATATAATTAATTTTTAAGAGTCTAAAACGACAATCCCCTAAAATATTTACTAATTTAAATATGCAAGTGCTTGTGCAAAATAAAACAACCTATGTTGCCAACACTCTAAATAAATTGTTTTTATATTAAAACAACTATTAGTTGTTGTTGTTCCTTAATTCTATTACAACTACAATTAGAGTCGACATAAAACCAACCTACAACTACAATGAAGCGTAAGAAAATAAAAAAGGAAAAGTGATCAGTGAGTTCTTGTTATCACTTTGATGTTTGTGTTTAAGCTTCTCATTTAATAATGTAAAGGTTTAAAATAAATATATTTAGTTATTCTAAGAAATATTTGGTAAGGTTCCCTGTGGAATGCGTATAGGAACTAGCTTAAACCCCTCAGTTGATTACTTTGAATTTTTTGTAATATTTTGGGAAAAAAGAAATAGGATATAATTAAAATTGAAGAGTCTATAACTACAATACCCAAAAATATATACTAAAATCGTTGATTTATCTTTATTGACCTTATCAGTTTATTATAATATTAATCAAGCTTATGATCGTTTTTTATCAAATTATATTTGGTCAAATTTTTATTCTATATTTCGTTAACAGCTTGTTAACATCTTCAGGAAATAAAAATTATTAAAATATATATAATAATATATATAAAATATATATAAAACAAATGGTTTTGAAACATGACATAAAAACTATTCACAATATTTGTTTTTCAAATTCAATAACACATAAAATATATTTTCAACATTAATAATTTATAGTAAAACAAACTTTTTCAACATTAACAAATTATAACGAACATTTTTATAACAAATATATATATATATATATATATATATATATGTATATATATATATATATACATATATATATACATATATATATATATATATATATATATATATATATATACATATACTTATATATAGACATACACACATATATACATACATATACACACATACATACATATATATACACATATACATACATACATATTCATACATACACATACATATACATATATATACATACATATATACATACATACATATACACACAAATACATACACATACAAATACATGTATATATATAACTACATATACATCCACACACATATACATGTATATACACCTACACACACATAGGCAATAATTTTAACAATTAGTATAAATTAATATATAATAACAATAATACTGTTACGTTTTTAGACCTTTTCGTAAAAGCGGTTTTATTACTTATCCTTCAAGGGCTCGTTTTATGGCATCAAATTAAAACATTGGCAGTGCTGCCAAGTACATATAGCCATATTGTCGTTTAATTTAAATCTATTTCTAATCTTTGTAACACTGCCGCCCACTTAAGCCTTTTCGACCCTAATAGGCATACAATCACCTCTTCCATAGTGCACCAATCGTTCGAGATGTACTATCTTCGTTTTCGACCTTGGGCTGTTATGCTTCTGTATCCGGTATACAACGTCATTCACTCTCTTAATCACTTTATACGGGCCATCCCAGTGCGTCTGTAATTTTGGGGACAATCCTTTCTTCCGTTGTAGGTTATACAGTGAAACCAATTGTCCTTCCATAAATCGCTCCGAGTTTGCTGCGCGGTCATACCTAGCCTTCATCTTGTCACTGACCATCTTGATTCTATTGCGCACGAACTCATGTAGTTCGTTTAAGTCCTCCATTAATTCCATTCCGAAGATAATTTTGGCCTGCGTTCTCGATGTTGAGTCGTGTACAGCCGACCTATATGCCATCAAAAATTTGGGGATGTGCTCGTCCCAATCCCTCTGATGTTTGCCTACTACTTTTCGTAGGTACTCTTCTAAAGTGCGATTGAACCTTTCTACCATGCTATCAGACTGTGGATGCAACGGTGTCATTCTGGTTTTCTTTATCCCATATAACTCGCACATTTCCCTGAATATGGCAGACTCGAAATTGCTTCCTTGGTCGGAATGTAATTCTATTGGGACACCATAGCGATATACCCAGTTATTGACGAATGCATTTACAATTGTCTTTGCTTCCTGGTTAGGTATAGCATATACCTCTGGCCATTTACTGAAATAGTCCATTACCACAAGTACATAACGATTTCCGGCTTCTTTGACGGGAAAGGGACCTGCTACATCCAATGCGATCCGCTCGAATGGTGCTCCTGAGTTGTATTGTTGTAGCTGTCCCCGGCTTCTTCTTACTGGGCCTTTGGCTGCTATGAACTGTGGGCAGTTTGCTATCCAGTCGGCTACGGCTTCTTGACATCCAACCCAATAAAAACGCTGCTTCAGTTTCTCAAGTGTTTTTGTTACTCCAAGATGACCGCCACTAGGTCCATTATGAAACTCCTGTAAAACTTTTCTTATCTTGGAGTATGGCACAACTATTAAATTTGAAGTTGCCTTGCCATCTACACTTTCCCATACGCGGTATAAACACCCTTTTATTACCTTGAGGCTGTTCCACTGAGCCCAATAAGATTTGGCGAGTGGGCTTTCAGCCGAAATTTTATTCCGGGATGGTCGTCTGTCCTCTTCTTTGGCCGCGATTCTTAAACTCATCTATCAACCTCTTCTACAGTTCAGCCTTGTTACCTGAAGTTGGCAATTCCAGCTTACTGAGCTCCTTTTTCAGCTGTTCAACTTTTAGATCATAGGATTTCATGACTATTTATTTATTTATTTTTTTTCCTTTTAATGTCCTTTATTCCCTTAAATTGCAATGTCCTTTTAATTATTTTTGCAATCTCACTTCGGACACCAATTGTTACGTTTTTAGACCTTTTCGTAAAAACGGTTTTATTACTTATCCTTCAAGGACTCGTTTTATTGCATCAATTTAAAACACGGACAAATTAATTTTAGAAATATAATGCGGCAACACTTTATTTACTACTTTATTAACACGAGTATTTCTACTACTCAACACTTAGGGATGTTAACACGTCTATGTTTGAAATCACACTATCTCGCTGAGCTCTGGCAGCGCCTTTATATAGCAAAAATGACGTCGTCTGGTAACTTCGCGAAACTTCTGGGCATGGTTGTTGTTGGTTGTACTTTACTTAACAATGTAGCTATATACGTGTGTTTGTATACATGACAATGCTGACTTGTGTGTTTTGCTTATGGTGACTATGTGTGGCTGTATGTATGAGTGTTCTGTGTGTTTTGTCTATGGTAACTATGAGTGGTTGTATGGATGCGTGTTCTGTGTGTTGTGTGGTTTTGTTTCTTCTTCTCCTATGTGTATATGGCTGTGTATACTTGTGACCCTGTTTAGCTTTATTAGCAGCGAATACTTGCATACAAGATCATTAAGAATAACATCTCTTAGCATTTATGTTGCTAGGTTTTTCGTTCTTGTTGTTTACACTTATTATTGGCACAGCCTCGAATGATCTTGTATATTCTGGAATATTCCATTTCGGTTAATTTGAATATTATCTATATTGTGTTGACATGGGTTGTAACATTTTGACAACTAGAGATTAATTGGCAGTGCTGCCAAGTACATATAGCCACATTGTCGTTTTATTTAAATCTATTTCTAAACTTTGTAACAATACAATAAATTATCCATAGCAAATAATGGTTAATATTAAAAATTATATTATGTAAATCTGCAATTGTTACTAACTAAATGTCTATAATTCTGTGCTAATTTTTCTGTATCTATTTTAAAATTTATTCTGTGTGATGAAGGTACGTTTATTATTTCTAACATTAATCGACGTTTGTAGTTATTTTCTGTATTTAATATTGAAACATTTTCAAAATCTGGAAAATGATATGATTTAGGACAATGGGAAGATAAAGCTGTTTTTTGTGAATTTATATCCCTATATTTTTGATCTGATTTGTGGCCTGCTATCCTAGTCTTTAATTTATTCTTGGTCGTACCTATGTACACTTTATTACAATTCTCTATATCATTACCCCTGCATGGTATTTTATATACTAAATTTGATCTATCCCATTTTTCAATTTTATCTTTATTTTTACTAAATAGTCTGTTTAATGTATTGTGCGTTCTATGAGCTATTTTATATTTACCTGTATCGTAAATTTTACATTTTGTCAACCTTTCTGATATTCCTGGTATGTATGTTAAAGATTTAAATAATTTTTGTTCTGTATTTATAGTAGTATTTTCTGTTCTTCTATTTCTATATTGTGATATTAATTTATTTATAATATGATTAGGAAAATTGTTATTTTTTAATATACTTATAACCTTATTTTTATTGCTATAGTGAAATTGTTTGTCACTTATATTTAGAACCCTTTCTATAAAATTTTTAGCTAAGTTTACAATAATGTGTCTACTATGTTTTGAATAGTAATTAATTATTCTTCCCGAAGCAGTAGGTTTCTGGAACCAATCTATTATTAATTTATTACCTCTCCCAATAAGTATCTAAATAAGGAAGTCTCAAGTCCTTTTCCTTTTCAGCAGTAAATATAATGTTCGAATTTAAATTATTCAATGCTGATAACATATTATCTATCTTCGATGTATGAATAATGCAAAATAAATCATCTACATATTTTGTCACTATTTTAGGTTTTATATTAAGTTTTTGAATTGATTTGTCTAATAATTCCTCCATTACCATATCTGCTATTATTGGAGATGCTGGTGATCCCATAGGAAGACCCTTTTGTTGCATATATATATATATATATATATATATATATATATATATATATTGCTATTATATTGAAAATACCTATTATCTTCTATACAAAATTTTAAAATACGGAAAAGTACACGTTTGTCAATCCTTGTATACCTTGTTATCATTTCCCATTTGTTTTCAATTGTATTAATTGCAAAATCAATAGGTACACTTGGGAATACGGAAACTACATCGAAAGAAATCAAGCTTTCATTATCAGATATATGTTGGCTCCTAATTTTATTCACAAATTCTATTGAATTTTTGATATTATATTTAGAATCCTTAGTAATATTTTTTAAAATATTTGTAATATATCTGCATAGTTCATATGAAGGTGAATTAATAAAAGAACAAATAGGTCTTAATGGGAAATTTTCTTTATGAATTTTTGGTAATCCATATATACGAGGAGCAACTGCAGCATTTGTTTTTAGCCTATTCTTATCATTAGATGTTATAATATCTTTTTTAAATAATTCTTCAACTATATCATTATTGATTTTTTGGTATTTGGTTGTTGGATGGCTATTAATTACATTATAATTTGTAATATCTCCTACAACACTATTGATTCTTAAATCATAATCCTGTTTACTAATGGCTACAGTTACATTACCCTTATCCGCTTTTGCAATAGGTATATCTTTATTTTCCCTGAAGAAATTAGTGGCTTTCTTAGCTTTATCTAATATAAACTTATCTCTATTTGTTAATTGAATTTTATTTAAATGGTTATCAATAACCGTAGTTACTCTATTTCTTGCTATCTCTTGTTCTTCTTTGTTATTTAAAATCTGCACTAAGTCCTCTCCCTCTGATATGACTTTTAAAGTAGGAATTTCATACTTTTTACTAGATTAAGTGAGTTTTTGTCAGTGTTAGTCTTGTTTCTAAACCACTTTTCATTTAATTTTATATCTAATTCCTTCTCTTGTAATATTTTTTAATTTATCAAATTTATTTTTATGTGTAATATTAACCTTTTTCTTTTGTAAAACAGCAAAATAAGATACATGCAATATAAGCAAAGATTTGAGCAATCACTTCAACAAATTTTCTAATATACATATATAAAATTTGTAAGAATAAGACTAACTTTTTCTTAATTTGTAGTCCTTAAAAGGACAGATGGTTATTAAAAATGGTATAACATCTTGTAGGATGGTAGTAGTGGTAATTATTGTCATCATCCATTTAATTCAAGTTTGTTTGCCACAAATACTTCTGGCCAACAGTATATCATTTGACGTAATAGTATCACGTTTAGCACAGATGGTGCAGATATTTGTATTTAGGAATAGACCAACAATATAAGCTTCACTGTCTTCCTGAAGAGCCATCTCAGCAGTGCTCTGGAAACGCAATTCAGTTTTAAAATCTTGAGCAATTTCACAATCCAAATGTTGGAAGAGCAATTTGCGTATCAACAATTCACTCCTTTTATCATAGCGACGAATTTCATGTGAAACTACTGTGCCAGGACGAAAACGATGTGGTCTCGTACCACCGCCGGTAGCTGGTGCGCTTTTACGAACTGCCTTGTTTGCTGACAGAGTAAGAGAATAAAAAGAAATTGTTTGAATAAAGGCAAAGAATTAAAACCAAAATAAAAACGTTACCTGAAATCATAAAATATATTCCACTGCAACTTTTTTTCCAAACTATGTATATTCATTTGACTTCCGTCTACTCTTTGGCAGAACACTGCTTTCACGAGCTTCTTCCAATGCTATGTATTTTGTAGCCAGGATTGGAGGATTTGACTGCGTTTTGAAACACTGATGCAATAATAATTTACAACTGAAAATAGCAATACTAAAATTTTTGGTTAATAAAATTTTTTAACCCATAAATTTTTAACGTTTAACCGTCAAAACGTCGGACGCCTGAAAATCTTTCAGCGAGACGGCGATAGTTTATGTTTGCCGCCGTTACTTATATATGATTCACGATTAAAAAACGGTTAAAAAAATTTTTGATACTTATATGTCTGTACATTAAATCATATTTTTATAACATTAAAATATATTAAAAGAGCACTAAATCGCAAAAACTATATATAAACAAGTGACAAATTTTTCTCGTTTAACTTACGTAGCTGGCAGCCACTGAATGTTTTTCTGTATACCGCCTCAAAAAATATTTAATCAGCTCATAACAAGGCAGCAGCTGTTACAGTTTATATATACAAATTTATTTAGCAGACCAAGTTATGACGGGTACAAAATAAGCAGAAGACTCAAAAATTACAGTTCATTTTTGCTCGTATCAGTTTTAGTTAACTCCTTGTTGTGAAGAGTAAGGCTATAGGTGTATTTCAGAAATCAATGTGAGTGAAGAGATGAACACACACTAAAAAAGGTAAGCAAACAAATTGGAAATAAAATTTTGTTTTGATAAAATTTTATTTTGTGGATAAAATATTTGGTGTTATTAAAAAAGTTATGTGTTTTTGTGATAATTTGCATCTGCAAACATAATTTCATATATTTTAGTCATTGGATTAACATCGAAATTGTGTGGATAATGAGATACTATAATTCTTATTGATGGTTTTCGAAAAACTGTTCCAGACTCACAAAAGTGCAGTGATTTTGAATAGTGGAATAGTCTGTGAAGGTGCAGTTTTCGTTTTGTTCAACCTTTGCTGAAAAATTCATGGCAGCAAGACGAGTTATAGTTAGAAGTAGTTTGCCACATTGCTAATGATGTTGTTTATCTGCCATAGGTGAAGACGGCAAGAGAATACTTATGGTGCAGTTGCTAAACTTGGAAAATATGCAGGCTAACAAACCATTTATTCTGAGATTCATTTGTTGTTGGATATCCAGGAAGTATGAAAAATATATCGCTAAAATATGCATATACCTTAATATTTCAAATCTCTTTCTTTACAGACAGTCGGCTTAAGACCAGTAAAACTCCATCAAACGCTGAAAAAAATGCTTCAAGGGGACATTGATTCAAAGAAGAATACATTTGAAAAGTGGTTTTTGTCTCTTAAAAGTTTTATTAACGCAAAGTTTTTTACAAAATTAATGCCAAAGAAAACTGGTTATAACAAATTTATTTTCATTATTCTTAAAGCTATTTAATGTTTTTGTGATTCCTTTCTTAAAAAATAATAATAAAGTAATATTAGAATTATTTATTTAAAATGTTAAATTTATTTTAAATGGTCTTTTTATCCAAAAATTCTATACAAATCTGTTAAAAAATTATTGCAAAATAAGATACATGCAATATAAGCAAAGATTTGAGCAATCACTTCAACAAATTTTCTAATATACATATATAAAATTTGTAAGAATAAGACTAACTTTTTTTTAATTTGTGGTCCTTAAAAGGACAGATGGTTATTAAAAATGGTATAACATCTTGCAGGATGGTAGTAGTGGTAATTATTGTCATCATCCATTTAATTCAAGTCTGTTTGCCACAAATACTTCTGGCCAACAGTATATCATTTGACGTAATTGTATCACGTTTAGCACAGATGGTGCAGATATTTGTATTTAGGAATAGACCAACAATATAAGCTTCACTGTCTTCCTGAAGAGCCATCTCAGCAGTGCTCTGGAAACGCAATTCAGTTTTAAAATCTTGAGCAATTTCACAATCCAAATGTTGGAAGAGCAATTTGAGTATCAACAATTCACTCCTTTTATCATAGCGACGAATTTCATGTGAAACTACTGTGCCAGGACGAAAACGATGTGGTCTCGTACCACCGCCGGTAGCTGGTGCGCTTTTACGAACTGCCTTGTTTGCTGACAAAATAAGAGAATAAAAAGAAATTGTTTGAATAAAGGCAAAGAATTAAAACCAAAATAAAAACGTTACCTGAAATCATAAAATATATTCCACTGCAACTTTTTTTCCAAACTATGTATATTCATTTGACTTCCGTCTACTCTTTGGCAGAACACTGCTTTCACGAGCTTCTTCCAATGCTATGTATTTTGTAGCCAGGATTGGAGGATTTGACTGCGTTTTGAAACACTGATGCAATAATAATTTACAACTGAAAATAGCAATACTAAAATTTTTGGTTAATAAAATTTTTTAACCCATAAATTTTTAACGTTTAACCGTCAAAACGTCGGACGTCCGAAAATCTTTCAGCGAGACGGCGATAGTTTATGTTTGCCGCCGTTACTTATATATGATTCACGATTAAAAAACGGTTAAAAAAATTTTTGATACTTATATGTCTGTACATTAAATCATATTTTTATAACATTAAAATATATTAAAAGAGCACTAAATCGCAAAAACTATATATAAACAAATGAAAAATTTTTCTCGTTTAACTTACGTAGCTGGCAGCCACTGAATGTTTTTCTGTATACCGCCTCAAAAAATATTTAATCAGCTCATAACAAGGCAGCAGCTGTTACAGTTTATATATGTATACAAATTTATTTAGCAGACCAAGTTATGACGGGCACAATGCAAATGTTTTTTCTGCAAGATCATTATCTTTTGAAAGAACTCTTTCCCAAGCTTTATTTTCAAGAATTTTGTCAGCTTGATGTCTGCTGTTTAAGTCTTTATTTTTCGAATAAGCAATATCGTGATTTTTGCAAGCAGCATCCAATAAGTTAATTCCTTTATCTACTCTATCTAAATGCTTTTGTAATCTTGTGCCAGGTCCACAGTACTAATATCCAGGAAGTTGTAATTCAAAAGGCAGAGAATTTATTGCTTTATTTAGTAAACCTTCTGCAACGATAGTTTGCTTGAGACTAACACTTTTGTTATAAAGTACAACCATATTACTTTAATCTACAATAAAAGATATTGTTTGCAAATTTCACAAGTAGTTAATAAAATGCGCTTCTAAAACAACATAAAAATATATTTGTTCGTAATGCTGATATTTGTTCAAATGACAGTAAAAAAATAAGACATAGTTCCTTGTTACCAAATTCTATTCGAGCATTAATAGTTGGTCCTTCAAATTGTGGAAAAATTAACATAATGATTAGTTTGCTGGAAAGTCCTAATGGTTTCAAATTTGAAAATATTTACTTGTACTCAAAATCTTTACATCAACCTAAATATGAATACCTAAAGAAATTAATCTCACCAATTAAAGGAATGGGATACTACACATTCGCAGATAACGAGTACGTTGTTCCTCCTAGTGAAGCTAAAAGCAATTTAATTATGATTTTTGATGATGTTGCATGTGAAAAGCAAAACAATATACGTGCATATTTTTGTATGGGTCGTCATAAGAACGTAGATTCATTTTACTTGTGTCAAATTGACACGCAGATTCCAAAACATTTGATAAGAGATAATGCTAATGTAATTATTACGTTTAAACAAGATTCGACAAATATGAAACATGTATATGATGATCACGTTGCCAGCGATATGAACTTTGGAATGTTTCAACAAATTTGTAGAGAATGTTGGAAGGAAAAATACAGATTTTTGGTGATAAGTAAAGATAATGAACTAAACAACGGTCGTTATAGAAAGTCATTTGATTACTTCATCATAATATAATTTGCTGTTCATCTAATGCACCCTTCAGTATTTAACCTGACTTCAAACTTTATACATGTGATTATTGTAACTGATCAGATAAACTGATACCTGATAAACTGATCTGATACCTGTTAAACTGACCTGATAAGCTGATCTGGTACCTGATAAACTGACCTGATAAGCTGATCTGGTACCTGATAAGCTGATCTGATACCTGATAAGCTGACCTGATACCTGATCTGTTAACCTGATCTAATAAACTGATCTGCTTCCTATTGAACTGACCTGATAACTAAAATGAATGAACAAATTCTTAAAGACTTGGTGACTACAAGAAATATCTTGAAGAAAAAGCTTCGAAGTATAAAAACTGGTGAAATAAATACACATGAACAATTAAGAGATACATTCAAACCTATCACAGAACCTTTAAAATAATTTATCAATAGCTCGAAATACGTTGGTAGACCAACTGGAAACTGGAATTGATGACAATGTAAGTTTTCATCCTCAGAATTCAACAATAAAATTGGAAACGAGTACGTCCAAGAAACTAATTGAAGAATCAATGTTTAAACAATCGAATAGTAAAAGTAGCAGTAATTATGATGAAGATGACTTTTACTCACAAAATTCGAATAATGAAGAAGTTATCCTGACTTATCACTATTACAATCGAGAAACGAACTAGATACTAACTATGGTCCACATAAAGACAATAGTAACCAATGGAGATTTGGTAGTAGCACCATCGAGTTAAATCAAGATAAGATACAGGTTAGTGGACAAATATGGGCTCTCACGCCAGGACTGTTTTCTTTAATGTTTCATAAAACACCAAAAAACTATGAGAAATTCTAGCTTGAAATCTATAAAAAAATATTACTTACTACCAATGCTCACAGGAGAGACTATAAGTCTGATGGTCAAATCAAAGGGAGCAAAGCCCATAAGTACAAACATATTATTGGAAAACTTTTCAAAGGAGAAAATCATACAAAGTCATCAGATGTAACAAAAACTAATTATTTAGGAAGGGGTTTGATGCAGTTTAACCCTCATAATCCAAACTATATATACTGGGATGATCCAAACGACTGCTTACATCACAGTCTGCAGGCCATACTAATCACAACAACGAAATTGTCTCAATTATTGAAGAACTACGTAAAGCTAATATAATTGTATAAACTATATACATAGATTTTTTTTATAAAACATGTCCGTTGATAAATTTGGGCATTATATTAACGGTAGAAGTGAAGTAATTTCAACCAAAAATGCACCTAAGTTGTTGGGCTTCTTTATGGATACGAACAAAAACATTGATGTCCAATACAAGAGAATCAAAAATGTTGCAAACGCTCTGGAGGAAAACGATGTTATCAATAAATTGTTTCTGCAAACTGAACTCAAAAAACAGCAACAAGAAGTAGCTTTCCAGTTAGAAAATCTTAATGCTCATTTGCAAGATATCAATAAGAAAATGGATGATAATAAATCACTTTTTGATATGGAAATTGAAGAGTTACGAGAAAAAATTTATAGAATAGAAAATTACATGTTCGTATCAATAGCTGAAAGTGCACCAAGTAGATCACAACACACTTAAAATAGCGACTGGAAAAATAAGATGTCTTCAAAAAGAAATATTGTAAATGAATTGCATAAGCAGGCTCGAAAACGTTTTGTACGTCGTAGAGTTGTGATGAATGGAATAGATGATTTTTGGCAAGCTGATTTAGTTGAAATGGGAAATTATTCCTTAGACAATAGAAATTATCGATTTTTGCTAACTGTAATTGATACATTCTCAAAATTTGCTTGGGCAGTACCTTTGAGAAGAAAGAATGCATTTGAAACAACCCAGGCAATAGAGAATATTTTCAAATTGGGACGAATACCGAAAAACTTGCAAACAGACGATGGTAAAGAATTTTTCAATAAACATTTCAATCAGTTGATGAATAAATACAACATTAATCACTACTCAACATATAGCACTATGAAAGCCTCAATAGTAGAACGATTCAATAGAACATTAAAAGGAATGATGTGGAAAGAATTTAGCTTAAATGGTTCATATAATTGGATTGATATGTATAGAGATTTACTTGATGCATACAATAGAAAAATTCATCGCACCATTAAAATGTCACCGATTAAAGTAAATTCAACAAATGAAAAACAGCTTTTAAACACAGTATACAGTCATTTAAAGATGTATAAAATGTCAAAATTTAAGGCAGGAGATCATTAACGCATAAGCAAATATAAAAACATTTTTGAAAAAGGTTATGCTCCGAATTGGACAACAGAAATCTTTACAATTAAAAGAGTACAAAACACATATCCTACAACTTATACATTAGAAGACTATCGCGGAAATCCTATTAAAGGTGGATTCTATGAAGAAGAACTTTCAAAAACCAGATATCCAAATATATATCTAGTTGAAAAGGTTCTCAAAACTAAAGGACAGAAGGTGTTTGTTAAGTGGCTGGGCTTTGGTAATGAGCACAATTCTTGGATAAGCAAAGATGAGATATTGTAAATGGAAGAATACAATAAATAAAAAACAACAACAACAATGGCATCAATATTTAATTTAGTTTAAAATAAGTAAATAAACGAAATTGATTCTTATAAATCAAACTGTGTGTTTAACCTCATTTATTTACAATCAAACAGTCACAATGTCAATAACATTGACTCTGAGATCCAATTCATCAGAGCTATCTGCTAATTATTTTCCTCCTATTGATTTAAACGGAATCTATGAATGTGCTCTAACTGATTTTCATTCATACAACAGTATCCCAAATGTGGATGTCTACAACAATATATTTCATATCGGTGAACTTGTAATTGAAATACCGATCGGATCTTATGAATTAAATGATATAGTTCACTATATAGAAGAACAATACAAACGATATAGACCAGAAAACAAAATTTTGATTGAAGCTAATAACAATACAATGCAAGTTAAAGTCAGCAGCTCTAAAGAACCCATATATTTTAATAAAGAAAATACAATAGGTAGACTTTTAGGATTCAATAGCAGAATATTAACGCCAAACAAAGAACATTAATCTGATCTTCCAGTGAATATCTTTAAGGTGAATCTCTTGAGGATTGAAAGCAGTATTGTGGTTAATACTTATATGAATAATTCTAAAGCTCATACACTACATGAATTTCCGATTAATGTACCGGCTGGATATAAAATAGTTGAGATTCCCAAAAATCTTATTTATTTGCCAGTAAACTCAGAGGAAATTACAATACGAATACATTTAAGGACAACTAAATAATGATAATATACAACACGAGTATATCGAAGAATACTACAGCAACATCTAATCCTCAAACATTACAACCTAAGCAACAATTGAAAAGATCTGTTCGTCAAAAATCGCTTACAGCAGCAAACAAGAGTTTTCTCAAGTCATTGAACTTTAAACTGAAAACAAAATGAGTTCAATAATAGACGTTTTAGATAAACCAATATCTGATGAAAATATAATCAAAAAGGACTATCACACATACATACCATACCTTCAGTATTTTAACAACAACGATAAAATAAAAATTTCAATACAAAACCAAGATCTATATGTGTTACCCAGTGAAAGCTATATATATGTCGAAGGACTTGTTGTAGATGAAAAAACATCGAAATCTACACCCAACTTTCAGTTGAAAAACAATTTTGTTGCATATCTCTTTGATGAAATTCGCTATGAACTAAATGGTATTGAAAATAAAAAAATTGGTTTCTTTATCACCTACGGAAAGCGTTGTGTTGCAAAATGCTGGATGGAATAAACTGGATGAAATAAATCTTCAAAATGGAAATTTTAATTTCTATGTACCACTCAAACTTCTTTTAGGATTCGCTGAAGACTATAATGAAGTTTTATTAAATGGTAAACATGAGTTGATACTATTGCGTAATAAGAACGATGAGGATCTTGTACACTCGAATGTTTCCACTGAGAAAGCAAAACTTACAATTTCACTAATATCATGGAGAATTCCACATGTTCAATTATCTGATCATAGTAAATTGAATATGATCAAAGTACTTAATAATGGTGCTGCTATACCAATGGCATTCCGTAGTTGGGATTGTCATATGAATCCACACCTTAATACGGGGACCAATCACATATGGAATGTGAAACTGGCCGCTAATAAAGAACGCCCTCGTTTTGTGTTGATTGCCTTTCAACAAGAAAACAAGTTTGTTCATTGTGATCTTACTAACTTAAAAGTACATTTAAACTCAACCTCTTACCCATATGACGATCTTAATGTAAAATTCAAAAATGAGCGCTATGCGATTCTATATGATATGTATCTAAGATTCCAACAAAGCTACTATATGAAACAACCCCAACCTCTTCTAACAGGTCAAGAGTTTAAAAATAACGCTCTAATTATTGTAGTTGATGTCAGTCACCAAAACGAAACGCTCAATACCGGACCAATCGACATAAAAATTTAATTTGAAACAGCAACAAATATTCCAGCAAAAACATCAGCTTACTGCGTTCTTATTCATGACCGCGTAATAGAATACATACCAATAAAAGGTCAAGTCCGGAAGGTCTTATAAATTAAATAACATGGATGGTGATATTGTTTTTGTAGACTTGGAAGATTTCAAAAATAATTCAAATGACTTCATCGCAAAAGAACTAGCTGTAGTTTTCAGCAACAACGAATGCCTCGATTTCATCATAAAACCTCCTTTTGATTTCGCATGTTTATCAGCCAAAAAACAGAGAGAAGCAGTTTGGTTAACAAAAAACTATCATCATATTAACTGGAATGATGGATCAATCTCATTCCAAAGCGTTTGCAAGTTTTTAAAATCCAATATAAGAAATTCAAATATATATGTTAAGGGGGAAGAGAAGAAAAAATGGCTGGAAAAAAATTATTCATCAAACAGTTTATAACATTGAAGACATTGGCTGCATTAATTTTAAACAAATGGAAACTAAGCATTCAATATATCTCTATTGTAGCTATCACGACTATGGTGTTTGTGCCTTAAGGAATGCAATTTTATTTAAAAATGAAAATGCTAACAAACTTTTAAATAAATGCTTATAAAAATTAAAGTAAATGTCTTTTTATTTCAAATAAAAACCTACATACATATTGTTTTTCAGAGAACACACAAACAAACACAATGGTTCATTCATTCAAATGGTGAAGGGAATATTTGGGCACATAGAATAAACGCTTATTATTTTATTTTATTATTAAATTTGTAGATATTTATGTACGCATGAATATGCACATCTTATCACATTTCATAGTGACCCACTTGCGCAAAATCCAGGAAAGCAAGAAAGCGGACTGTCATACAGACTCACCAATCGTCACACACACAGCCTGTCTGACAGGCAGACATTCCAACCGCCACTCAGACCACAAAAAACACACACACTTAAACATAGCATAAATATTTATATTCTACAAAATACAGAAATCGCACCACAATCCAGATCCCCAAATAAAATCCATCGATGATCGTCATGTATAAAATAAACAAAATATCAATTTCAATATTTATGGAATAGTAAATTTTTTTTCACAACGTCTTCAAGATCAGAATAATCAAATCGTTTCCCCAGACTCAAGCATTGCAAACAAAAAAGAAATAACTGAATTGCTGGACAAAATTTCTTAAGTAAGCACACACCAAAATTAAAAACAAACAAAAAATAAAAGAAGAAATCTCACTCCAGCAAGAAGAAACGAACCACAAACATTAAGGCCATCCATATATAACTACAACACTTTTGAAATAGTGTAAGGCCTAAAAAAATGTTCTAATGTTCCTAAAAATTTCTTATTTTCTATTAGGCTATAGCACACATAGACAGACAGAATTCCTACGCTCACATATGGACAGACACAAATTCCCACTATCCCATACCGACGGACATGTATTCCCAAGGTCACATATGGTCAGATACAAATTCCCACGCTCACATACCGACGGATATGTATTCCCAAGGTGACATATGGACAGACACAAATTCCCACGCTCACATACGGACGGACATGTATTCTCAAGGTCACATATGGACAGACACAAATTTCAATGTTAATGTAAATAATAGCAGAATAAACAAAATATCTGATCATGAAATAATAGAAATATGTATAAGAAATAGTTTGAATAAAGACCATGACAACAAGAAACAAATAGAAATTTTTAGATATGATAAACAAAAATTTAGAAGAGAAATTAGTGAAGTATTGAAATTTGATGAAAACCTGGAATTAAATGAGAATGTCAACAATTTTGATAAATCTATTGAAAATGCAATAAAAAACTTACGGTGAGAAAAACTATTCGAGAAAAATGCTATGTAAATAAGTGGTTTAACAGGCAATTACGAAAACTAAAAAAGGATAAAATTGAAAAATACAATATAGCAAAACGTGAAAATACTAGTATAGCCTGGAATAACTATAAAATAGTCAGAAATATTTACAAAATCAAACTAGAAAATGAAAATAATAGATATATTAATAAAAAAATTTGCAACACCAAAGATCAAAAACAAATGTGGAATAACATGAAAGCTTTATTCCTAAAAAGAAATAAACATATGATAAAAAATGTGATATTTAACAATGTAGAATATAATAATAGTGTCGATATAGCTAACCAATTTAATAAATATTTTGTAAATAGTATTAAAGAAATTAGAGAAAATATAGAATATGTGCAATACGTTAATAAGATAAATGTGACAAATAGTCGATTTAGTTTTTGTGCAATAAATATTACAGAACTTAAAAGTATTTGTAAAGCCATGAAGAAAAAGCCAGATTTTAATAACCTAAATATAAGTCTAATATTTGATAACTGGCAAGTATTTGGAAATATAATGTTGGAAATAATAAATTCATCTTTAAATACGGGAGTTTTTCCAGAAAATTGGAAAGTATCGATGATTACTCCAATTGAAAAAATAGCAAAGACAAATAAATGTGAAGAATTTCGTCCAATAAACACCTTAAAACTGTGTGAAAAGATACTAGAAAAAATCGTTAAGCAACAACTTGAAGAATACATGGAAATAAACAATTTATTATCGAAATATCAATCGGGTTTTCGGAAAAATTATTCGTGTGAATCTACTGTGAATTAAGTTATTAATAGGTGGAAAAATATTAACAGAAATAATAAGATAATGGCGATTTTCCTAGATTTTAAGAGAGCTTTTGAAACTATTGATAGGGATATATTGCTGTGTAAAATGTATCAATATGGAATACAAAATAAGGAATTGAATTGGTTTAAATCATATTTATCAAATAGAAAACAGACAACTAAAGTAAACAACATTATTTCAGATAATATAAACAATGATTATGGAGTACCGCAAGGGTCGGTCCTGGGAGCTCTTTTATTTATCATATACATAAATGATTTACCAAATGTACTAGAGAAATGTGAAATAGTGTTGTATGCTGATGATACTCTGATATTTAATGAATCAGAAACAGAAGAGCAGTGTCAAACAGACTCAAACTATGATATGATAATCGTAAATAATTGGTTGAAAATGAACAAATTGAAATTAAACGAAAATAAAACAAAAATACTAGAGATAAACATGAACAGCGAATCAACATTTAAAATTAACGATAAAATCATCGAGAAAGTTGAAAATATGAAATATTTAGGGTTTATAATAGACAAAAGCTTAAAGTTTAAAGATCATATAGAATACATATGTAAGAAAATCGGGGAAAAAATTGGATTCTTTAGAAGAATAAGAAATAAAATGTCAACAATAACTGCAATAAACATATATAATACCATAATTAAACCACATTTTGAATTCGGTTCTACAATTTTATACACATGTTGTACTAATATGCAATTAGATAGGCTACAAAAGCTACAGAATAAAGCTATGAGATCAATAATCAGATGCAACAGATATAGCCCAATCCAACACATGCTAGATACATTAAAATGGCTAAACATCAGGCAAAGACTACAACTTAATACGCTTACATTTATTTACAAAATGAAAAATGGAAACGCACCGGAATATCTAACGGATCAATTGAGATATGTTAACGAATGCCAACCCTATAGTCTTCGAAATGCGAGTGATTTTAGAATACATAGAGCAACTAATAACGCAATGAAGAGATGCTTGTTATACAAAGGACTACAAATATTTAATGCACTACCAATCAATGTTAAAAATGAACGAAATATTAATATATTCAAAAGAAACTGTGTTCAATTCATTAAAACTAATACTTGTCAGAATAATGAAAATAGTAGTAATGTAATTTAATTAGATATATTGATCAATTAATGTAATTATTGTAAATTAAAAAGTATTTTAAATACTACTTAATAAATAAATAATAATAATAATTCCCACGCCTACCCCAACATTACAAAAAAAACAACAAAAATGTAAACACCCCTATTTAACCGTGGGAAAAAATACACCCACACACACACATTAAAGTATCAAATTACTAAAAAAAACCAATTAACATATATTAGGCAATTAAAATTGAAAAATTTTTAATTTAATTGCTGAAATTTGAGAATTTTAATTGTCCTGGCACATACAGTATCCTACTACTCATGTGAAACTACTGTGCTAGGACGAAAACGATGTGGTCTCGTACCACCGCCGGTAGCTGGTGCGCTTTTACAAGCTGCCTTGTTTGCTGACAGAGTAAGAGAATAAAAAGAAATTGTTTTAATAAAGGCAAAGAATTAAAACCAAAATAAAAACGTTACCTGAAATCATAAAATATATTCCCCTACTACTTTTTTCCCAAACTATGTCTATTCATTTGACTTCCATCTACTCTTTGGCAGAACACTGCTTTCACGAGCTTCTTCCAATGCTATGTATTTTGTAGCTAGGATTGAAGGATTTGACTGCGTTTTGAAACACTGATGCAATAATAATTTACAACTGAAAATAGCAATACTAAAATTTTTGGTAAATAAAATTTCTTAACCCATAAATTTTTTACGTTTAACCGTCAAAACGTCGAACGTCTGAAAATCTTTCGGCGAGACGGCGATAGTTTATGTTTGCCGCCGTTACTTATATATGATTCACGATTAAAAAACGTTTAAAAAAATTTTTCATACTTATATGTCTGTACATTAAATCATATTTTTATAACATTAAAATATATTAAAAGAGCACTAAATCGCAAAAACTATATATAAACAAGTGACAAATTTTTCTCGTTTAACTTACGTAGCTGGCAGCCACTGAATGTTTTTCTGTATACCGCCTCAAAAAATATTTAATCAGCTCATAACAAAGCAGCAGCTGTTACAGTTTATATATACAAATTTATTTAGCAGACCAAGTTATGACGGGCACAATGCAAATGTTTTTTCTGCAAGATCATTATCTTTTGAAAGAACTCTTTCCCAAGCTTTATTTTCAAGAATTTTGTCAGCTTGATGTCTGCTGTTTAAGTTTTTATTTTTCGAATAAGCAATATCGTGATTTTTGCAAGCAGCATCCAATAAGTTAATTCCTTTATCTACTCTATCTAAATGCTTTTGTAATCTTGTGCCAGGTCCACAGTACTAATATCCAGGAAGATGTAATTCAAAAGGCAGAGAATTTATTGCTTTATTTAGTAAACCTTCTCCAACGATAGTTTGCTTGAGACTAACACTTTTGTTATAAAGTACAACCATATTACTTTAATCTACAATAAAAGATATTGTTTGCAAATTTCACAAGTAGTTATTAAAATGCGCTTCGTAAAACAACATAAAAATATATTAGTTCGTAATGCTGATATTTGTTCAAATGACAGTAAAAAAATAAGACATAGTTCCTTGTTACCAAATTCTATTCGAGCATTAATAGTTGGTCCTTCAAATTGTGGAAAAACTAACATAATGATTAGTTTGCTGGAAAGTCCTAATGGTCTCAAGTTTGAAAATATTTACTTGTACTCAAAATCTTTACATCAACCTAAATATGAATACCTAAAGAAATTAATCTCACCAATTAAAGGAATGGGATACTACACATTCGCAGATAACGAGTACGTTGTTCCTCCTAGTGAAGCTAAAAGCAATTCAATTATGATTTTTGATGATGTTGCATGTGAAAAGCAAAACAATATACGTGCATATTTTTGTATGGGTCGTCATAAGAACGTAGATTCATTTTACTTGTGTCAAACTTACACGCGGATTCCAAAACATATGATAAGAGATAATGCTAATGTAATTATTATGTTTAAACAAGATTCGACAAATATGAAACATGTATATGATGATCACGTTGCCAGCGATATGAACTTTGAAATGTTTCAACAAATTTGTAGAGAATGTTGGAAGGAAAAATACAGATTTTTGATGATAAGTAAAGATAATGAACTAAACAACGGTCGTTATAGGAAGTCATTTGATTACTTCATCATAATATAATTTGCTGTTCATCTAATGCACCCTTCAGTATTTAATCTGACTTCAAACTTTATACATGTGATTATTGTAACTGATCAGATAAGCTGATCTGATACCTGTTAAACTGACCTGATAAGCTGATCTGGTACCTGATAAACTGATCTGATACCTGTTAAACTGACCTGATAAGCTGATCTGATACCTGATAAGCTGACCTGATAAGCTGATCTGGTACCTGATAAGCTGATCTGATACCTGATGAGCTGATCTGATACCTGATCTGTTAACCTGATCTAATAAACTGATCTGCTTCCTATTGAACTGACCTGATAACAAAAATGAATGAACAAATTCTTAAAGACTTGGTGCCTACAAGAAATATCTTGAAGAAAAAGCTTCGAAGTATAAAAACTGGTGAAATAAATACACATGAACAATTAAGAGATACATTCAAGCCTATCACAGAACCTTTAAGAGAATTTATCAATAGCTCTAAATACGTTGGTAGACCGGTTAAAAACGAACCGAGTGATAAGGAAACTGGAATTGATGACAATGTAAGTTCTCATCCTCAGAATTCAACAATAAAATTGGAAACGAGTACGCCCAAGAAACTAATTGAAGAATCAATGTTTAAACAATCGAATAGTAAAAGTAGCAGTAATTATGATGAAGATGACTTTTACTCACAAAATTCGAATAATGAAGAAAGTTATCCTGACTTATCACTATTACAATCGAGAAACGAACTAGATACTAACTATGGTCCACATAAAGACAATAGTAACCAATGGAGATTTGGTAGTAGCACCATCGAGTTAAATCAAGATAAGATAGAGGTTAGTGGACAAATATGGGCTCTCACGCCAGGACTGTTTTCTTTAATGTTTTATAAAACACCAAAAAACTATGAGAAATTCGAGCTTGAAATCTATAAAAAAATATTACTTACTACCAATGCTCACAGGAGAGACTATAAGTCTGATGGTCAAATCAAAGGGAGCAAAGCCCATAAGTACAAACATATTATTGGAAAACTTTGCAAAGGAGAAAATCATACAAAGTCATCAGATGTAACAAAAACTACTTATTTAGGAAGGGGTTTGATGCAGTTTAACCGTCATAATCCAAACTATATATACTGGGATGATCCAAACGACTGCTTGCATCACAGTCTGCAGACCATACTAATCACAACAACGAAATTGTCTCAATTATTGAAGAACTACGTGAAGCTAATATAATTGTATAAACTATATACATAGATTTTTTTATAAAACATGTCCGTTAATAAATTTGGGCATTATATTAACGATAGAAGTGAAGTAATTTCAACCAAAAATGCACCTAAGTTGTTGGGCTTCTTTATGGATACGAACAAAAACATTGATGTCCAATACAAGAGAATCAAAAATGTTGCAAACGCTCTGGAGGAAAACGATGTTATCAATAAATTGTTTCTGCAAACTGAACTCAAAAAACAGCAACAAGAAGTAGCTTTCCAGTTAGAAAATCTTAATGCTCATTTGCAGGATATCAATAAGAAAATGGATGATAATAAATCACTTTTTGATATGGAAATTGAAGAGTTACGAGAAAAAATTTATAGAATAGAAAATTACATGTTCGTATCAATAGCTGAAAGTGCACCAAGTAGATCACAACACACTTAAAATAGCGACTGGAAAAATAAGATGTCTTCAAAAAGAAATATTGTAAATGAATTGCATAAGCAGGCTCGAAAACGTTTTGTACGTCGTAGAGTTGTGATGAATGGAATAGATGATTTTTGGCAAGCTGATTTAGTTGAAATGGGAAATTATTCCTTAGACAATAGAAATTATCGATTTTTGCTAACTGTAATTGATACATTCTCAAAATTTGCTTGGGCAGTACCTTTGAGAAGAAAGAATGCATTTGAAACAACCCAGGCAATAGAGAATATTTTCAAATTGGGACGAATACCGAAAAACTTTCAAACAGACGATGGTAAAGAATTTTTCAATAAACATTTCAATCAGTTGATGAATAAATACAACA
This sequence comes from Linnaemya vulpina, assembly GCA_963675445.1. NCBI lineage: Eukaryota > Metazoa > Arthropoda > Insecta > Diptera > Tachinidae > Linnaemya > Linnaemya vulpina. Next base: position 17,802,334 of record OY776281.1, read on the forward strand.
TTAATCACTACTCAACATATAGCACTATGAAAGCCTCAATAGTAGAACGATTCAATAGAACATTAAAAGGAATGATGTGGAAAGAATTTAGCTTAAATGGTTCATATAATTGGATTGATATGTATAGAGATTTACTTGATGCATACAATAGAAAAATTCATCGCACCATTAAAATGTCACCGATTAAAGTAAATTCAACAAATGAAAAACAGCTTTTAAACACAGTATACAGTCATTTAAAGATGTATAAAATGTCAAAATTTAAGGCAGGAGATCATTAACGCATAAGCAAATATAAAAACATTTTTGAAAAAGGTTATGCTCCGAATTGGACAACAGAAATCTTTACAATTAAAAGAGTACAAAACACATATCCTACAACTTATACATTAGAAGACTATCGCGGAAATCCTATTAAAGGTGGATTCTATGAAGAAGAACTTTCAAAAACCAGATATCCAAATATATACCTAGTTGAAAAGGTTCTCAAAACTAAAGGACAGAAGGTGTTTGTTAAGTGGCTGGGCTTTGGTAATGAGCACAATTCTTGGATAAGCAAAGATGAGATATGGTAAATGGAAGAATACAATAAATAAAAAACAACAACAACAATGGCATCAATATTTAATTTAGTTTAAAATAAGTAAATAAACGAAATTGATTCTTATAAATCAAACTGTGTGTTTAACCTCATTTATTTACAATCAAACAGTCACAATGTCAATAACATTGACTCTGAGCTCCAATTCATCAGAGCTATCTGCTAATTATTTTCCTCCTATTGATTTAAACGGAATCTATGAATGTGCTCTAACTGATTTTCATTCATACAACAGTATCCCAAATGTGGATGTCTACAACAATATATTTCATATCGGTGAACTTGTAATTGAAATACCGATCGGATCTTATGAATTAAATGATATAGTTCACTATATAGAAGAACAATACAAACGATATAGACCAGAAAACAAAATTTTGATTGAAGCTAATAACAATACAATGCAAGTTAAAGTCAGCAGCTCTAAAGAACCAATATATTTTAATAAAGAAAATACAATAGGTAGACTTTTAGGATTCAATAGCAGAATATTAACGCCAAACAAAGAACATTAATCTGATCTTCCAGTGAATATCTTTAAGGTGAATCTCTTGAGGATTGAAAGCAGTATTGTGGTTAATACTTATATGAATAATTCTAAAGCTCATACACTACATGAATTTCCGATTAATGTACCGGCTGGATATAAAATAGTTGAGATTCCCAAAAATCTTATTTATTTGCCAGTAAACTCAGAGGAAATTACAATACGAATACATTTAAGGACAACTAAATAATGATAATATACAACACGAGTATATCGAAGAATACTACAGCAACATCTAATCCTCAAACATTACAACCTAAGCAACAATTGAAAAGATCTGTTCGTCAAAAATCGCTTACAGCAGCAAACAAGAGTTTTCTCAAGTCATTGAACTTTAAACTGAAAACAAAATGAGTTCAATAATAGACGTTTTAGATAAACCAATATCTGATGAAAATATAATCAAAAAGGACTATCACACATACATACCATACCTTCAGTATTTTAACAACAACGATAAAATAAAAATTTCAATACAAAACCAAGATCTATATGTGTTACCCAGTGAAAGCTATATATATGTCGAAGGACTTGTTGTAGATGAAAAAACATCGAAATCTACACCCAACTTTCAGTTGAAAAACAATTTTGTTGCATATCTCTTTGATGAAATTCGCTATGAACTAAATGGTATTGAAAATAAAAAAATTGGTTTCTTTATCACCTACGGAAAGCGTTGTGTTGCAAAATGCTGGATGGAATAAACTGGATGAAATAAATCTTCAAAATGGAAATTTTAATTTCTATGTACCACTCAAACTTCTTTTAGGATTCGCTGAAGACTATAATGAAGTTTTATTAAATGGTAAACATGAGTTGATACTATTGCGTAATAAGAACGATGAGGATCTTGTACACTCGAATGTTTCCACTGAGAAAGCAAAACTTACAATTTCACTAATATCATGGAGAATTCCACATGTTCAATTATCTGATCATAGTAAATTGAATATGATCAAAGTACTTAATAATGGTGCTGCTATACCAATGGCATTCCGTAGTTGGGATTGTCATATGAATCCACACCTTAATACGGGGACCAATCACATATGGAATGTGAAACTGGCCGCTAATAAAGAACGCCCTCGTTTTGTGTTGATTGCCTTTCAACAAGAAAACAAGTTTGTTCATTGTGATCTTACTAACTTAAAAGTACATTTAAACTCAACCTCTTACCCATATGACGATCTTAATGTAAAATTCAAAAATGAGCGCTATGCGATTCTATATGATATGTATCTAAGATTCCAACAAAGCTACTATATGAAACAACCCCAACCTCTTCTAACAGGTCAAGAGTTTAAAAATAACGCTCCAATTATTGTAGTTGATGTCAGTCACCAAAACGAAACGCTCAATACCGGACCAATCGACATAAAAATTTAATTTGAAACAGCAACAAATATTCCAGCAAAAACATCAGCTTACTGCGTTCTTATTCATGACCGCGTAATAGAATACATACCAATAAAAGGTCAAGTCCGGAAGGTCTTATAAATTAAATAACATGGATGGTGATATTGTTTTTGTAGACTTGGAAGATTTCAAAAATAATTCAAATGACTTCATCGCAAAAGAACTAGCTGTAGTTTTCAGCAACAACGAATGCCTCGATTTCATCATAAAACCTCCTTTTGATTTCGCATGTTTATCAGCCAAAAAACAGAGAGAAGCAGTTTGGTTAACAAAAAACTATCATCATATTAACTGGAATGATGGATCAATCTCATTCCAAAGCGTTTGCAAGTTTTTAAAATCCAATATAAGAAATTCAAATATATATGTTAAGGGGGAAGAGAAGAAAAAATGGCTGGAAAAAAATTATTCATCAAACAGTTTATAACATTGAAGACATTGGCTGCATTAATTTTAAACAAATGGAAACTAAGCGTTCAATATATCTCTATTTTAGCTATCACGACTATGGTGTTTGTGCCTTAAGGAATGCAATTTTATTTAAAAATGAAAATGCTAACAAACTTTTAAATAAATGCTTATAAAAATTAAAGTAAATGTCTTTTTATTTCAAATAAAAACCTACATACATATTGTTTTTCAGAGAACACACAAACAAACACAATGGTTCATTCATTCAAATGGTGAAGGGAATATTTGGGCACATAGAATAAACGCTTATTATTTTATTTTATTATTAAATTTGTAGATATTTATGTACGCATGAATATGCACATCTTATCACATTTCATAGTGACCCACTTGCGCAAAATCCAGGAAAGCAAGAAAGCGGACTGTCATACAGACTCACCAATCGTCACACACACAGCCTGTCTGACAGGCAGACATTCCAACCGCCACTCAGACCACAAAAAACACACACACTTAAACATAGCATAAATATTTATATTCTACAAAATACAGAAATTGCACCATAATCCAGATCCCCAAATAAAATCCATCGATGATCGTCATGTATAAAATAAACAAAATATCAATTTCAATATTTATGGAATAGTAAATTTTTTTTCACAACGTCTTCAAGATCAGAACAATCAAATCATTCCCCCAGACTCAAGCATTGCAAACAAAAAAGAAATAACTGAATTGCTGGACAAAATTTCTTAAGTAAACACACACCAAAATTAAAAACAAACAAAAAATAAAAGAAGAAATCTCACTCCAGCAAGAAGAAACGAACCACAAACATTAAGGCCATCCATATATAACTACAACACTTTTGAAATAGTGTAAGGCCTAAAAAAATGTTCTAATGTTCCTAAAAATTTCTTATTTTCTATTAGGCTATAGCACACATAGACAGACAGAATTCCTACGCTCACATATGGACAGACACAAATTCCCACTATCCCATACCGACGGACATGTATTCCCAAGGTCACATATGGTCAGATACAAATTCCCACGCTCACATACCGACGGATATGTATTCCCAAGGTGACATATGGACAGACACAAATTCCCACGCTCACATACGGACGGACATGTATTCTCAAGGTCACATATGGACAGACACAAATTTCAATGTTAATGTAAATAATAGCAGAATAAACAAAATATCTGATCATGAAATAATAGAAATATGTATAAGAAATAGTTTGAATAAAGACCATGACAACAAGAAACAAATAGAAATTTTTAGATATGATAAACAAAAATTTAGAAGAGAAATTAGTGAAGTATTGAAATTTGATGAAAACCTGGAATTAAATGAGAATGTCAACAATTTTGATAAATCTATTGAAAATGCAATAAAAAACTTACGGTGAGAAAAACTATTCGAGAAAAATGCTATGTAAATAAGTGGTTTAACAGGCAATTACGAAAACTAAAAAAGGATAAAATTGAAAAATACAATATAGCAAAACGTGAAAATACTAGTATAGCCTGGAATAACTATAAAATAGTCAGAAATATTTACAAAATCAAACTAGAAAATGAAAATAATAGATATATTAATAAAAAAATTTGCAACACCAAAGATCAAAAACAAATGTGGAATAACATGAAAGCTTTATTCCTAAAAAGAAATAAACATATGATAAAAAATGTGATATTTAACAATGTAGAATATAATAATAGTGTCGATATAGCTAACCAATTTAATAAATATTTTGTAAATAGTATTAAAGAAATTAGAGAAAATATAGAATATGTGCAATACGTTAATAAGATAAATGTGACAAATAGTCGATTTAGTTTTTGTGCAATAAATATTACAGAACTTAAAAGTATTTGTAAAGCCATGAAGAAAAAGCCAGATTTTAATAACCTAAATATAAGTCTAATATTTGATAACTGGCAAGTATTTGGAAATATAATGTTGGAAATAATAAATTCATCTTTAAATACGGGAGTTTTTCCAGAAAATTGGAAAGTATCGATGATTACTCCAATTGAAAAAATAGCAAAGACAAATAAATGTGAAGAATTTCGTCCAATAAACACCTAAAAACTGTGTGAAAAGATACTAGAAAAAATCGTTAAGCAAAAACTTGAAGAATACATGGAAATAAACAATTTATTATCGAAATATCAATCGGGTTTTCGGAAAAATTATTCGTGTGAATCTACTGTGAATTAAGTTATTAATAGGTGGAAAAATATTAACAGAAATAATAAGATAATGGCGATTTTCCTAGATTTTAAGAGAGCTTTTGAAACTATTGATAGGGATATATTGCTGTGTAAAATGTATCAATATGGAATACAAAATAAGGAATTGAATTGGTTTAAATCATATTTATCAAATAGAAAACAGACAACTAAAGTAAACAACATTATTTCAGATAATATAAACAATGATTATGGAGTACCGCAAGGGTCGGTCCTGGGAGCTCTTTTATTTATCATATACATAAATGATTTACCAAATGTACTAGAGAAATGTGAAATAGTGTTGTATGCTGATGATACTCTGATATTTAATGAATCAGAAACAGAAGAGCAGTGTCAAACAGACTCAAACTATGATATGATAATCGTAAATAATTGGTTGAAAATGAACAAATTGAAATTAAACGAAAATAAAACAAAAATACTAGAGATAAACATGAACAGCGAATCAACATTTAAAATTAACGATAAAATCATCCAGAAAGTTGAAAATATAAAATATTTAGGGTTTATAATAGACAAAAGCTTAAAGTTTAAAGATCATATAGAATACATATGTAAGAAAATCGGGGAAAAAATTGGATTCTTTAGAAGAATAAGAAATAAAATGTCAACAATAACTGCAATAAACATATATAATACCATAATTAAACCACATTTTGAATTCGGTTCTACAATTTTATACACATGTTGTACTAATATGCAATTAGATAGGCTACAAAAGCTACAGAATAAAGCTATGAGATCAATAATCAGATGCAACAGATATAGCCCAATCCAACACATGCTAGATACATTAAAATGGCTAAACATCAGGCAAAGACTACAACTTAATACGCTTACATTTATTTACAAAATGAAAAATGGAAACGCACCGGAATATCTAACGGATCAATTGAGATATGTTAACGAATGCCAACCCTATAGTCTTCGAAATGCGAGTGATTTTAGAATACATAGAGCAACTAATAACGCAATGAAGAGATGCTTGTTATACAAAGGACTACAAATATTTAATGCACTACCAATCAATGTTAAAAATGAACGAAATATTAATATATTCAAAAGAAACTGTGTTCAATTCATTAAAACTAATACTTATCAGAATAATGAAAATAGTAGTAATGTAATTTAATTAGATATATTGATCAATTAATGTAATTATTGTAAATTAAAAAGTATTTTAAATACTACTTAATAAATAAATAATAATAATAATTCCCACGCCTACCCCAAAATTACAAAAAAACAACAACAATGTAAACACCCCTTCTTAACCGTGGGAAAAAATACACCCACACACACACATTAAAGTATCAAATTACTAAAAAAAAACCAATTAACATAAATTAGGCAATTAAAATTGAAAAATTTTAAATTTAATTGCTGAAATTTGAGAATTTTAATTGTCCTGGCACATACAGTATCCTACTACTCATGTGAAACTACTTCCGTAATTACTACTTTTCCGTAAATTTTCTTCATTAGTGACGATAAGTATCATGAAGAAAATTTACGGAAAATAAAAGAAATCTTAGACATGAACGATTTTCCGAAAACAATTATAAACAATTTAACATATAAAAAGAATGACACAACAATAAGAAGAGAGACTAATACAAAGTATTATAAAGGACTAACATATATAAAAGGTTTTTCTGAAAGGTTAAAAAACTCAGATCTATATGACATTGAGAAATATCAACTTGCATTTAAGACGAATAATACTATGCAGAGCCTATATAGTAACACAAAGACTAAATTAAAGAAAGAGGACAAATGCAAGTTATATATAGTATTAACTGCAACGGTGACGGCTCAGGCACATGCAATAAGAAATACGTAGGAACAACTAAAAATAAACTGAAGACCAGACTAACATCTCATAAATCAGACATAAGAATGAAAAACAAACCCATGGAGCAAAAAACTGCACTTGCGGCCCACTGTGCAAAGGAAAATCATGTGCCAAATTTTGATAATGTAAAAATATTACAACAAGAAAACCAGTATTCCAGGAGATTTACTTTAGAGATGTTACACATAATTGACTTTCCTGCAGAGAAAAGACTTAACTATAAACAATACACAGAGAAATGCGCTCAAATTTACGGAAGTGTGATAAACAAACACAAGAAACAACATAAACAAATCAGTTTTCGCAGCTAAGGACTACAGACGATCGACATATTGAAAATATGTTAATTCAATCTAATTTTATTTAATTTTTAATTTACATGTATGTAATTATAAATTTATTAGAAATAATCAAAAATTAATTTTAATGTTTATCATATATTGTTTTGTACCCAACAGGGTTCCCCTGAAGATGAATAGCGAAGCTATTCGAAATATTGGGAAAAATAACATTAAATAAAGATTAAATAATCAAAAAATATTTAGTGTTTATTGATTTTTTAAAAACCTGATCTATAGCCGAACGATAAAACAAGAATATTAATATTTAATCAGCTCATAACAAAGCAGCAGCTGTTACAGTTTATATATACAAATTTATTTAGCAGACCAAGTTATGACGGGCACAATGCAAATGTTTTTTCTGCAAGATCATTATCTTTTGAAAGAACTCTTTCCCAAGCTTTATTTTCAAGAATTTTGTCAGCTTGATGTCTGCTGTTTAAGTCTTTATTTTTCGAATAAGCAATATCGTGATTTTTGCAAGCAGCATCCAATAAGTTAATTCCTTTATCTACTCTATCTAAATGCTTTTGTAATCTTGTGCCAGGTCCACAGTACTAATATCCAGGAAGATGTAATTCAAAAGGCAGAGAATTTATTGCTTTATTTAGTAAAACTTCTCCAACGATAGTTTGCTTGAGACTAACACTTTTGTTATAAAGTACAACCATATTACTTTAATCTACAATAAAAGATATTGTTTGCAAATTTCACAAGTAGTTATTAAAATGCGCTACGTAAAGCAACATAAAAATATATTAGTTCGTAATGCTGATATTTGTTCAAATGACAGAAAAAAAATAAGACATAGTTCCTTGTTACCAAATTCTATTCGAGCATTAATAGTTGGTCCTTCAAATTGTGGAAAAACTAACATAATGATTAGTTTGCCGGAAAGTCCTAATGGTCTCAAGTTTGAAAATATTTACTTGTACTCAAAATCTTTACATCAACCTAAATATGAATACCTAAAGAAATTAATCTCACCAATTAAAGGAATGGGATACTACACATTCGCAGATAACGAGTACGTTGTTCCTCCTAGTGAAGCTAAAAGCAATTCAATTATGATTTTTGATGATGTTGCATGTGAAAAGCAAAACAATATACGTGCATATTTTTGTATGGGTCGTCATAAGAACGTAGATTCATTTTACTTGTGTCAAACTTACACGCGGATTCCAAAACATATGATAAGAGATAATGCTAATGTAATTATTATGTTTAAACAAGATTCGACAAATATGAAACATGTATATGATGATCACGTTGCCAGCGATATGAACTTTGAAATGTTTCAACAAATTTGTAGAGAATGTTGGAAGGAAAAATACAGATTTTTGATGATAAGTAAAGATAATGAACTAAACTACGGTCGTTATAGAAAGTCATTTGATTACTTCATCATAATATAATTTGCTGTTCATCTAATGCACCCTTCGGTATTTAATCTGACTTCAAACTTTATACATGTGATTATTGTAACTGATCAGATAAGCTGATCTGATACCTGTTAAACTGACCTGATAAGCTGATCTGGTACCTGATAAACTGATCTGATACCTGTTAAACTGACCTGATAAGCTGATCTGATACCTGATAAGCTGACCTGATAAGCTGATCTGGTACCTGATAAGCTGATCTGATACGTGATGAGCTGATCTGATACCTTATCTGTTAACCTGATCTAATAAACTGATCTGCTTCCTATTGAACTGACCTGATAACTAAAATGAATGAACAAATTCTTAAAGACTTGGTGACTACAAGAAATATCTTGAAGAAAAAGCTTCGAAGTATAAAAACTGGTGAAATAAATACACATGAACAATTAAGAGATACATTCAAGCCTATCACAGAACCTTTAAGAGAATTTATCAATAGCTCTAAATACGTTGGTAGAGCGGTTAAAAACGAACCGAGTGATAAGGAAACTGGAATTGATGACAATGTAAGTTTTCATCCTCAGAATTCAACAATAAAATTGGAAACGAGTACGCCCAAGAAACTAATTGAAGAATCAATGTTTAAACAATCGAATAGTAAAAGTAGCAGTAATTATGATGAAGATGACTTTTACTCACAAAATTCTAATAATGAAGAAAGTTATCCTGACTTATCACTATTACAATCGAGAAACGAACTAGATACTAACTATGGTCCACATAAAGACAATAGTAACCAATGGAGATTTGGTAGTAGCACCATCGAGTTAAATCAAGATAAGATAGAGGTTAGTGGACAAATATGGGCTCTCACGCCAGGACTGTTTTCTTTAATGTTTCATAAAACACCAAAAAACTATGAGAAATTCGAACTTGAAATCTATAAAAAAAATATTACTTACTACCAATGCTCACAGGAGAGACTATAAGTCTGATGGTCAAATCAAAGGGAGCAAAGCCCATAAGTTTAAACATATTATTGGAAAACTTTTCAAAGGAGAAAATAATACAAAGTCATCAGATGTAACAAAAACTACTTATTTAGGAAGGGGTTTGATGCAGTTTAACCCTCATAATCCAAACTATATATACTGGGATGATCCAAACGACTGCTTGCATCACAGTCTGCAGGCCATACTAATCACAACAACGAAATTGTCTCAATTATTGAAGAACTACGTGAAGCTAATATAATTGTATAAACTATATACATAGATTTTTTTTATAAAACATGTCCGTTGATAAATTTGGGCATTATATTAACGATAGAAGTGAAGTAATTTCAACCAAAAATACACCTAAGTTGTTGGGCTTCTTTATGGATACGAACAAAAACATTGATGTCCAATACAAGAGAATCAAAAATGTTGCAAACGCTCTGGAGGAAAACGATGTTATCAATAAATTGTTTCTGCAAACTGAACTCAAAAAACAGCAACAAGAAGTAGCTTTCCAATTAGAAAATCTTAATGCTCATTTGCAGGATATCAATAAGAAAATGGATGATAATAAATCACTTTTTGATATGGAAATTGAAGAGTTACGAGAAAAAATGTATAGAATAGAAAATTACATGTTCGTATCAATAGCTGGAAGTGCACCAAGTAGATCACAACACACTTAAAATAGCGACTGGAAAAATAAGATGTCTTCAAAAAGAAATATTGTAAATGAATTGCATAAGCAGGCTCGAAAACGTTTTGTACGTCGTAGAGTTGTGATGAATGGAATAGATGATTTTTGGCAAGCTGATTTAGTTGAAATGGGAAATTATTCCTTAGACAATAGAAATTATCGATTTTTGCTAACTGTAATTGATACATTCTCAAAATTTGCTTGGGCAGTACCTTTGAGAAGAAAGAATGCATTTGAAACAACCCAGGCAATGGAGAATATTTTCCAATTGGGACGAATACCGAAAAACTTGCAAACAGACGATGGTAAAGAATTTTTCAATAAACATTTCAATCAGTTGATGAATAAATACAACATTAATCACTACTCAGCATATATCACTATGAAAGCCTCAATAGTAGAACGATTCAATAGAACATTAAAAGGAATGATTGGAAAGAATTTAGCTTAAATGGTTCATATAATTGGATTGATATGTATAGAGATTTACTTGATGCATACAATAGAAAAATTCATCGCACCATTAAAATGTCACCGATTAAAGTAAATTCAACAAATGAAAAACAGCTTTTAAACACAGTATACAGTCATTTAAAGATGTATAAAATGTCAAAATTTAAGGCAGGAGATCATTAACGCATAAGCAAATATAAAAACATTTTTGAAAAAGGTTATGCTCCGAATTGGACAACAGAAATCTTTACAATTAAAAGAGTACAAAACACATATCCTACAACTTATACATTAGAAGACTATCGCGGAAATCCTATTAAAGGTGGATTCTATGAAGAAGAACTTTCAAAAACCAGATATCCAAATATATATCTAGTTGAAAAGGTTCTCAAAACTAAAGGACAGAAGGTGTTTGTTAAGTGGCTGGGCTTTGGTAATGAGCACAATTCTTGGATAAGCAAAGATGAGATATTGTAAATGGAAGAATACAATAAATAAAAAACAACAACAACAATGGCATCAATATTTAATTTAGTTTAAAATAAGTAAATAAACGAAATTGATTCTTATAAATCATACTGTGTGTTTAACCTCATTTATTTACAATCAAACAGTCACAATGTCAATAACATTGACTCTGAGCTCCAATTCATCAGAGCTATCTGCTAATTATTTTCCTCCTATTGATTTAAACGGAATCTATGAATGTGCTCTAACTGATTTTCATTCATACAACAGTATCCCAAATGTGGATGTATACAACAATATATTTCATATCGGTGAACTTGTAATTGAAATACCGATCGGATCTTATGAATTAAATGATATAGTTCACTATATAGAAGAACAATACAAACGATATAGACCAGAAAACAAAATTTTGATTGAAGCTAATAACAATACAATGCAAGTTAAAGTCAGCAGCTCTAAAGAACCAATATATTTTAATAAAGAAAATACAATAGGTAGACTTTTAGGATTCAATAGCAGAATATTAACGCCAAACAAAGAACATTAATCTGATCTTCCAGTGAATATCTTTAAGGTGAATCTCTTGAGGATTGAAAGCAGTATTGTGGTTAATACTTATATGAATAATTCTAAAGCTCATACACTACATGAATTTCCGATTAATGTACCGGGTGGATATAAAATAGTTGAGATTCCCAAAAATCTTATTTATTTGCCAGTAAACTCAGAGGAAATTACAATACGAATACATTTAAGGACAACTAAATAATGATAATATACAACACGAGTATATCGAAGAATACTACAGCAACATCTAATCCTCAAACATTACAACCTAAGCAACAATTGACAAGATCTGTTCGTCAAAAATCGCTTACAGCAGCAAACAAGAGTTTTCTCAAGTCACTGAACTTTAAACTGAAAACAAAATGAGTTCAATAATAGACGTTTTAGATAAACCAATATCTGATGAAAATATAATCAAAAAGGACTATCACACATACATACCATACCTTCAGTATTTTAACAACAACGATAAAATAAAAATTTCAATACAAAACCAAGATCTATATGTGTTACCCAGTAAAAGCTATATATATATATGTCGAAGGACTTGTTGTAGATGAAAAAACATCGAAATCTGCACCCAACTTTCAGTTGAAAAACAATTTTGTTGCATATCTCTTTGATGAAATTCGCTATGAACTAAATGGTATTGAAAATAAAAAAATTGGTTTCTTTATCACCTACGGAAAGCGTTGTGTTGCAAAATGCTGGATGGAATAAACTTGATGAAATAAATCTTCAAAATGGAAATTTTAATTTCTATGTACCACTCAAACTTCTTTTAGGATTCGCTGAAGACTATAATGAAGTTTTATTAAATGGTAAACATGAGTTGATACTATTGCGTAATAAGAACGATGAGGATCTTGTACACTCGAATGTTTCCACTGAGAAAGCAAAACTTACAATTTCACTAATATCATGGAGAATTCCACATGTTCAATTATCTGATCATAGTAAATTGAATATGATCAAAATACTTAATAATGGTGCTGCTATACCAATGGCATTCCGTAGTTGGGATTGTCATATGAATCCACACCTTAATACGGGGACCAATCACATATGGAATGTGAAATTGGCCGCTAATAAAGAACGCCCTCGTTTTGTGTTGATTGCCTTTCAACAAGAAAACAAGTTTGTTCATTGTGATCTTACTAACTTAAAAGTACATTTAAACTCAACCTCTTACCCATATGACGATCTTAATGTAAAATTCAAAAATGAGCGCTATGCGATTCTATATGATATGTATCTAAGATTCCAACAAAGCTACTATATGAAACAACCCCAACCTCTTCTAACAGGTCAAGAGTTTAAAAATAACGCTCCAATTATTGTAGTTGATGTCAGTCACCAAAACGAAACGCTCAATACCGGACCAATCGACATAAAAATTTAATTTGAAACAGCAACAAATATTCCAGCAAAAACATCAGCTTACTGCGTTCTTATTCATGACCGCGTAATAGAATACATACCAATAAAAGGTCAAGTCCGGAAGGTCTTATAAATTAAATAACATGGATGGTGATATTGTTTTTGTAGACTTGGAAGATTTCAAAAATAATTCAAATGACTTCATCGCAAAAGAACTAGCTGTAGTTTTCAGCAACAACGAATGCCTCAATTTCATCATAAAACCTCCTTTTGATTTCGCATGTTTATCAGCCAAAAAACAGAGAGAAGCAGTTTGGTTAACAAAAAACTATCATCATATTAACTGGAATGATGGATCAATCTCATTCCAAAGCGTTTGCAAGTTTTTAAAATCCAATATAAGAAATTCAAATATATATGTTAAGGGGGAAGAGAAGAAAAAATGGCTGGAAAAAAATTATTCATCAAACAGTTTATAACATTGAAGACATTGGCTGCATTAATTTTAAACAAATGGAAACTAAGCATTCAATATATCTCTATTGTAGCTATCACGACTATGGTGTTTGTGCCTTAAGGAATGCAATTTTATTTAAAAATGAAAATGCTAACAAACTTTTAAATAAATGCTTATAAAAATTAAAGTAAATGTCTTTTTATTTCAAATAAAAACCTACATACATATTGTTTTTCAGAGAACACACAAACAAACACAATGGTTCATTCATTCAAATGGTGAAGGGAATATTTGGGCACATAGAATAAACGCTTATTATTTTATTTTATTATTAAATTTGTAGATATTTATGTACGCATGAATATGCACATCTTATCACATTTCATAGTGACCCACTTGCGCAAAATCCAGGAAAGCAAGAAAGCGGACTGTCATACAGACTCACCAATCGTCACACACACAGCCTGTCTGACAGGCAGACATTCCAACCGCCACTCAGACCACAAAAAACACACACACTTAAACATAGCATAAATATTTATATTCTACAAAATACAGAAATCGCACCACAATCCAGATCCCCAAATAAAATCCATCGATAATCGTCATGTATAAAATAAACAAAATATCAATTTCAATATTTATGGAATAGTAAATTTTTTTTCACAACGTCTTCAAGATCAGAATAATCAAATCATTCCCCCAGACTCAAGCATTGCAAACAAAAAAGAAATAACTGAATTGCTGGACAAAATTTCTTAAGTAAACACACACCAAAATTAAAAACAAACAAAAAATAAAAGAAGAAATCTCACTCCAGCAAGAAGAAATGAACCACAAACATTAAGGCCATCCATATATAACTACAACACTTTTGAAATAGTGTAAGGCCTAAAAAAATGTTCTAATGTTCCTAAAAATTTCTTATTTTCTATTAGGCTATAGCACACATAGACAGACAGAATTCCTACGCTCACATATGGACAGACACAAATTCCCACGCTCGCATACCGACGGACATGTATTCCCAAGGTCACATATGGACAGACACAAATTCCCACTCTCCCATACCGACGGACATGTATTCCCAAGGTCACATATGGACAGACACAAATTCCCACGCTCACATACCGACGGATATGTATTCCCAAGGTGACATATGGACAGACACAAATTCCCACGCTCACATACGGACGGACATGTATTCTCAAGGTCACATATGGACAGACACAAATTTCAATGTTAATGTAAATAGTAGCAGAATAAACAAAATATCTGATCATGAAATAATAGAAATATGTATAAGAAATAGTTTGAATAAAGACCATGACAACAAGAAACAAATAGAAATTTTTAGATATGATAAACAAAAATTTAGAAGAGAAATTAGTGAAGTATTGAAATTTGATGAAAACCTGGAATTAAATGAGAATGTCAACAATTTTGATAAATCTATTGAAAATGCAATAAAAAAACTTACGGTGAGAAAAACTATTCCAGAAAAATGCTATGTAAATAAGTGGTTTAACAGGCAATTACGAAAACTAAAAAAGGATAAAATTGAAAAATACAATATAGCAAAACGTGAAAATACTAGTATAGCCTGGAATAACTATAAAATAGTCAGAAATATTTACAAAATCAAACTAGAAAATTAAAAGAATAGATATATTAATAAAAAAATTTGCAACACCAAAGATCAAAAACAAATGTGGAATAACATGAAAGCTTTATTCCTAAAAAGAAATAAACATATGATAAAAAATGTGATATTTAACAATGTAGAATATAATAATAGTGTCGATATAGCTAACCAATTTAATAAATATTTTGTAAATAGTATTAAAGAAATTAGAGAAAATATAGAATATGTGCAATACGTTAATAAGATAAATGTGACAAATAGTCGATTTAGTTTTTGTGCAATAAATATTACAGAACTTAAAAGTATTTGTAAAGCCATGAAGAAAAAGCCAGATTTTAATAACCTAAATATAAGTCTAATATTTGATAACTGGCAAGTATTTGGAAATATAATGTTGGAAATAATAAATTCATCTTTAAATACGGGAGTTTTTCCAGAAAATTGGAAAGTATCGATGATTACTCCAATTGAAAAAATAGCAAAGACAAATAAATGTGAAGAATTTCGTCCAATAAACACCTAAAAACTGTGTGAAAAGATACTAGAAAAAATCGTTAAGCAACAACTTGAAGAATACATGGAAATAAACAATTTATTATCGAAATATCAATCGGGTTTTCGGAAAAATTATTCGTGTGAATCTACTGTGAATTAAGTTATTAATAGGTGGAAAAATATTAACAGAAATAATAAGATAATGGCGATTTTCCTAGATTTTAAGAGAGCTTTTGAAACTATTGATAGGGATATATTGCTGTGTAAAATGTATCAATATGGAATACAAAATAAGGAATTGAATTGGTTTAAATCATATTTATCAAATAGAAAACAGACAACTAAAGTAAACAACATTATTTCAGATAATATAAACAATGATTATGGAGTACCGCAAGGGTCGGTCCTGGGAGCTCTTTTATTTATCATATACATAAATGATTTACCAAATGTACTAGAGAAATGTGAAATAGTGTTGTATGCTGATGATACTCTGATATTTAATGAATCAGAAACAGAAGAGCAGTGTCAAACAGACTCAAACTATGATATGATAATCGTAAATAATTGGTTGAAAATGAACAAATTGAAATTAAACGAAAATAAAACAAAAATACTAGAGATAAACATGAACAGCGAATCAACATTTAAAATTAACGATAAAATCATCGAGAAAGTTGAAAATATGAAATATTTAGGGTTTATAATAGACAAAAGCTTAAAGTTTAAAGATCATATAGAATACATATGTAAGAAAATCGGGGAAAAAATTGGATTCTTTAGAAGAATAAGAAATAAAATGTCAACAATAACTGCAATAAACATATATAATACCATAATTAAACCACATTTTGAATTCGGTTCTACAATTTTATACACATGTTGTACTAATATGCAATTAGATAGGCTACAAAAGCTACAGAATAAAGCTATGAGATCAATAATCAGATGCAACAGATATAGCCCAATCCAACACATGCTAGATACATTAAAATGGCTAAACATCAGGCAAAGACTACAACTTGATACGCTTACATTTATTTACAAAATGAAAAATGGAAACGCACCGGAATATCTAACGGATCAATTGAGATATGTTAACGAATGCCAACCCTATAGTCTTCGAAATGCGAGTGATTTTAGAATACATAGAGCAACTAATAACGCAATGAAGAGATGCTTGTTATACAAAGGACTACAAATATTTAATGCACTACCAATCAATGTTAAAAATGAACGAAATATTAATATATTCAAAAGAAACTGTGTTCAATTCATTAAAACTAATACTTGTCAGAATAATGAAAATAGTAGTAATGTAATTTAATTAGATATATTGATCAATTAATGTAATTATTGTAAATTAAAAAGTATTTTAAATACTACTTAATAAATAAATAATAATAATAATTCCCACGCCTACCCCAACATTACAAAAAAAACAACAAAAATGTAAACACCCCTATTTAACCGTGGGAAAAAATACACCCACACACACACATTAAAGTATCAAATTACTAAAAAAAAAACCAATTAACATATATTAGGCAATTAAAATTGAAAAATTTTAAATTTAATTGCTGAAATTTGAGAATTTTAATTGTCCTGGCACATACAGTATCCTACTACTCATGTGAAACTACTGTGCTAGGACGAAAACGATGTGGTCTCGTACCACCGCCGGTAGCTGGTGCGCTTTTACGAGCTGCCTTGTTTGCTGACAGAGTAAGAGAATAAAAAGAAATTGTTTTAATAAAGGCAAAGAATTAAAACCAAAATAAAAACGTTACCTGAAATCATAAAATATATTCCCCTACTACTTTTTTCCCAAACTATGTCTATTCATTTGACTTCCATCTACTCTTTGGCAGAACACTGCTTTCACGAGCTTCTTCCAATGCTATGTATTTTGTAGCTAGGATTGATGGATTTGACTGCGTTTTGAAACACTGATGCAATAATAATTTACAACTGAAAATAGCAATACTAAAATTTTTGGTAAATAAAATTTCTTAACCCATAAATTTTTTACGTTTAACCGTCAAAACGTCGAACGTCTGAAAATCTTTCGGCGAGACGGCGATAGTTTATGTTTGCCGCCGTTACTTATATATGATTCACGATTAAAAAACGTTTAAAAAAATTTTTCATACTTATATGTCTGTACATTAAATCATATTTTTATAACATTAAAATATATTAAAAGAGCACTAAATCGCAAAAACTATATATAAACAAGTGACAAATTTTTCTCGTTTAACTTACGTAGCTGGCAGCCACTGAATGTTTTTCTGTATACCGCCTCAAAAAATATTTAATCAGCTCATAACAAAGCAGCAGCTGTTACAGTTTATATATACAAATTTATTTAGCAGACCAAGTTATGACGGGCACAATGCAAATGTTTTTTCTGCAAGATCATTATCTTTTGAAAGAACTCTTTCCCAAGCTTTATTTTCAAGAATTTTGTCAGCTTGATGTCTGCTGTTTAAGTCTTTATTTTTCGAATAAGCAATATCGTGATTTTTGCAAGCAGCATCCAATAAGTTAATTCCTTTATCTACTCTATCTAAATGCTTTTGTAATCTTGTGCCAGGTCCACAGTACTAATATCCAGGAAGATGTAATTCAAAAGGCAGAGAATTTATTGCTTTATTTAGTAAACCTTCTCCAACGATAGTTTGCTTGAGACTAACACTTTTGTTATAAAGTACAACCATATTACTTTAATCTACAATAAAAGATATTGTTTGCAAATTTCACAAGTAGTTATTAAAATGCGCTTCGTAAAACAACATAAAAATATATTAGTTCGTAATGCTGATATTTGTTCAAATGACAGTAAAAAAATAAGACATAGTTCCTTGTTACCAAATTCTATTCGAGCATTAATAGTTGGTCCTTCAAATTGTGGAAAAACTAACATAATGATTAGTTTGCTGGAAAGTCCTAATGGTCTCAAGTTTGAAAATATTTACTTGTACTCAAAATCTTTACATCAACCTAAATATGAATACCTAAAGAAATTAATCTCACCAATTAAAGGAATGGGATACTACACATTCGCAGATAACGAGTACGTTGTTCCTCCTAGTGAAGCTAAAAGCAATTCAATTATGATTTTTGATGATGTTGCATGTGAAAAGCAAAACAATATACGTGCATATTTTTGTATGGGTCGTCATAAGAACGTAGATTCATTTTACTTGTGTCAAACTTACACGCGGATTCCAAAACATATGATAAGAGATAATGCTAATGTAATTATTATGTTTAAACAAGATTCGACAAATATGAAACATGTATATGATGATCACGTTGCCAGCGATATGAACTTTGAAATGTTTCAACAAATTTGTAGAGAATGTTGGAAGGAAAAATACAGATTTTTGATGATAAGTAAAGATAATGAACTAAACAACGGTCGTTATAGGAAGTCATTTGATTACTTCATCATAATATAATTTGCTGTTCATCTAATGCACCCTTCAGTATTTAATCTGACTTCAAACTTTATACATGTGATTATTGTAACTGATCAGATAAGCTGATCTGATACCTGTTAAACTGACCTGATAAGCTGATCTGGTACCTGATAAACTGATCTGATACCTGTTAAACTGACCTGATAAGCTGATCTGATACCTGATAAGCTGACCTGATAAGCTGATCTGGTACCTGATAAGCTGATCTGATACCTGATGAGCTGATCTGATACCTGATCTGTTAACCTGATCTAATAAACTGATCTGCTTCCTATTGAACTGACCTGATAACAAAAATGAATGAACAAATTCTTAAAGACTTGGTGACTACAAGAAATATCTTGAAGAAAAAGCTTCGAAGTATAAAAACTGGTGAAATAAATACACATGAACAATTAAGAGATACATTCAAGCCTATCACAGAACCTTTAAGAGAATTTATCAATAGCTCTAAATACGTTGGTAGACCGGTTAAAAACGAACCGAGTGATAAGGAAACTGGAATTGATGACAATGTAAGTTTTCATCCTCAGAATTCAACAATAAAATTGGAAACGAGTACGCCCAAGAAACTAATTGAAGAATCAATGTTTAAACAATCGAATAGTAAAAGTAGCAGTAATTATGATGAAGATGACTTTTACTCACAAAATTCGAATAATGAAGAAAGTTATCCTGACTTATCACTATTACAATCGAGAAACGAACTAGATACTAACTATGGTCCACATAAAGACAATAGTAACCAATGGAGATTTGGTAGTAGCACCATCGAGTTAAATCAAGATAAGATAGAGGTTAGTGGACAAATATGGGCTCTCACGCCAGGACTGTTTTCTTTAATGTTTTATAAAACACCAAAAAACTATGAGAAATTCGAGCTTGAAATCTATAAAAAAATATTACTTACTACCAATGCTCACAGGAGAGACTATAAGTCTGATGGTCAAATCAAAGAGAGCAAAGCCCATAAGTACAAACATATTATTGGAAAACTTTTCAAAGGAGAAAATCATACAAAGTCATCAGATGTAACAAAAACTACTTATTTAGGAAGGGGTTTGATGCAGTTTAACCGTCATAATCCAAACTATATATACTGGGATGATCCAAACGACTGCTTGCATCACAGTCTGCAGACCATACTAATCACAACAACGAAATTGTCTCAATTATTGAAGAACTACGTGAAGCTAATATAATTGTATAAACTATATACATAGATTTCTTTATAAAACATGTCCGTTAATAAATTTGGGCATTATATTAACGATAGAAGTGAAGTAATTTCAACCAAAAATGCACCTAAGTTGTTGGGCTTCTTTATGGATACGAACAAAAACATTGATGTCCAATACAAGAGAATCAAAAATGTTGCAAACGCTCTGGAGGAAAACGATGTTATCAATAAATTGTTTCTGCAAACTGAACTCAAAAAACAGCAACAAGAAGTAGCTTTCCAGTTAGAAAATCTTAATGCTCATTTGCAGGATATCAATAAGAAAATGGATGATAATAAATCACTTTTTGATATGGAAATTGAAGAGTTACGAGAAAAAATTTATAGAATAGAAAATTACATGTTCGTATCAATAGCTGAAAGTGCACCAAGTAGATCACAACACACTTAAAATAGCGACTGGAAAAATAAGATGTCTTCAAAAAGAAATATTGTAAATGAATTGCATAAGCAGGCTCGAAAACGTTTTGTACGTCGTAGAGTTGTGATGAATGGAATAGATGATTTTTGGCAAGCTGATTTAGTTGAAATGGGAAATTATTCCTTAGACAATAGAAATTATCGATTTTTGCTAACTGTAATTGATACATTCTCAAAATTTGCTTGGGCAGTACCTTTGAGAAGAAAGAATGCATTTGAAACAACCCAGGCAATGGAGAATATTTTCAAATTGGGACGAATACCGAAAAACTTGCAAACAGTTTCATCAACATTTCAATCAGTTGATGAATAAATACAACATTAATCACTACTCAACATATAGCACTATGAAAGCCTCAATAGTAGAACGATTCAATAGAACATTAAAAGGAATGATGTGGAAAGAATTTAGCTTAAATGGTTCATATAATTGGATTGATATGTATAGAGATTTACTTGATGCATACAATAGAAAAATTCATCGCACCATTAAAATGTCACCGATTAAAGTAAGTTCAACAAATGAAAAACAGCTTTTAAACACAGTATACAGTCATTTAAAGATGTATAAAATGTCAAAATTTAAGGCAGGAGATCATTAACGCATAAGCAAATATAAAAACATTTTTGAAAAAGGTTATGCTCCGAATTGGACAACAGAAATCTTTACAATTAAAAGAGTACAAAACACATATCCTACAACTTATACATTAGAAGACTATCGCAGAAATCCTATTAAAGGTGGATTCTATGAAGAAGAACTTTCAAAAACCAGATATCCAAATATATATCTAGTTGAAAAGGTTCTCAAAACTAAAGGACAGAAGGTGTTTGTTAAGTGGCTGGGCTTTGGTAATGAGCACAATTCTTGGATAAGCAAAGATGAGATATTGTAAATGGAAGAATACAATAAATAAAAAACAACAACAACAATGGCATCAATATTTAATTTAGTTTAAAATAAGTAAATAAACGAAATTGATTCTTATAAATCAAACTGTGTGTTTAACCTCATTTATTTACAATCAAACAGTCACAATGTCAATAACATTGACTCTGAGCTCCAATTCATCAGAGCTATCTGCTAATTATTTTCCTCCTATTGATTTAAACGGAATCTATGAATGTGCTCTAACTGATTTTCATTCATACAACAGTATCCCAAATGTGGATGTCTACAACAATATATTTCATATCGGTGAACTTGTAATTGAAATACCGATCGGATCTTATGAATTAAATGATATAGTTCACTATATAGAAGAACAATACAAACGATATAGACCAGAAAACAAAATTTTGATTGAAGCTAATAACAATACAATGCAAGTTAAAGTCAGCAGCTCTAAAGAACCAATATATTTTAATATAGAAAATACAATAGGTAGAATTTTAGGATTCAATAGCAGAATATTAACGCCAAACAAAGAACATTAATCTGATCTTCCAGTGAATATCTTTAAGGTGAATCTCTTGAGGATTGAAAGCAGTATTGTGGTTAATACTTATATGAATAATTCTAAGGCTCATACACTACATGAATTTCCGATTAATGTACCGGCTAGATATAAAATAGTTGAGATTCCCAAAAATCTTATTTATTTGCCAGTAAACTCCAGAGAGATAAGTTCACTAGCTCTTCGCGTGGTTGATCAAAACGGCGACTTAATTAATTTCAGAGCAGAGGAAATTACAATACGAATACATTTAAGGACAACTAAATAATGATAATATACAACACGAGTATATCGAAGAATACTACAGCAACATCTAATCCTCAAACATTACAACCTAAGCAACAATTGAAAAGATCTGTTCGTCAAAAATCACTTACAGCAGCAAACAAGAGTTTTCTCAAGTCACTGAACTTTAAACTGAAAACAAAATGAGTTCAATAATAGACATTTTAGATAAACCAATATCTGATGAAAATATAATCAAAAAGGACTATCACACATACATACCATACCTTCAGTATTTTAACAACAACGATAAAATAAAAATTTCAATACAAAACCAAGATCTATATGTGTTACCCAGTGAAAGCTATATATATGTGGAAGGACTTGTTGTAGATGAAAAAACATCGAAATCTGCACCCAACTTTCAGTTGAAAAACAATTTTGTTGCATATCTCTTTGATGAAATTCGCTATGAACTAAATGGTATTGAAAATAAAAAAATTGGTTTCTTTATCACCTACGGAAAGCGTTGTGTTGCAAAATGCTGGATGGAATAAACTTGATGAAATAAATCTTCAAAATGGAAATTTTAATTTCTATGTACCACTCAAACTTCTTTTAGGATTCGCTGAAGACTGTAATGAAGTTTTATTAAATGGTAAACATGAGTTGATACTATTGCGTAATAAGAACGATGAGGATCTTGTACACTCGAATGTTTCCACTGAGAAAGCAAAACTTACAATTTCACTAATATCATGGAGAATTCCACATGTTCAATTATCTGATCATAGTAAATTGAATATGATCAAAATACTTAATAATGGTGCTGCTATACCAATGGCATTCCGTAGTTGGGATTGTCATATGAATCCACACCTTAATACGGGGACCAATCACATATGGAATGTGAAATTGGCCGCTAATAAAGAACGCCCTCGTTTTGTGTTGATTGCCTTTCAACAAGAAAACAAGTTTGTTCATTGTGATCTTACTAACTTAAAAGTACATTTAAACTCAACCTCTTACCCATATGACGATCTTAATGTAAAATTCAAAAATGAGCGCTATGCGATTCTATATGATATGTATCTAAGATTCCAACAAAGCTACTATATGAAACAACCCCAACCTCTTCTAACAGGTCAAGAGTTTAAAAATAACGCTCCAATTATTGTAGTTGATGTCAGTCACCAAAACGAAACGCTCAATACCGGACCAATCGACATAAAAATTTAATTTGAAACAGCAACAAATATTCCAGCAAAAACATCAGCTTACTGCGTTCTTATTCATGACCGCGTAATAGAATACATACCAATAAAAGGTCAAGTCCGGAAGGTCTTATAAATTAAATAACATGGATGGTGATATTGTTTTTGTAGACTTGGAAGATTTCAAAAATAATTCAAATGACTTCATCGCAAAAGAACTAGCTGTAGTTTTCAGCAACAACGAATGCCTCAATTTCATCATAAAACCTCCTTTTGATTTCGCATGTTTATCAGCCAAAAAACAGAGAGAAGCAGTTTGGTTAACAAAAAACTATCATCATATTAACTGGAATGATGGATCAATCTCATTCCAAAGCGTTTGCAAGTTTTTAAAATCCAATATAAGAAATTCAAATATATATGTTAAGGGGGAAGAGAAGAAAAAATGGCTGGAAAAAAATTATTCATCAAACAGTTTATAACATTGAAGACATTGGCTGCATTAATTTTAAACAAATGGAAACTAAGCATTCAATATATCTCTATTGTAGCTATCACGACTATGGTGTTTGTGCCTTAAGGAATGCAATTTTATTTAAAAATGAAAATGCTAACAAACTTTTAAATAAATGCTTATAAAAATTAAAGTAAATGTCTTTTTATTTCAAATAAAAACCTACATACATATTGTTTTTCAGAGAACACACAAACAAACACAATGGTTCATTCATTCAAATGGTGAAGGGAATATTTGGGCACATAGAATAAACGCTTATTATTTTATTTTATTATTAAATTTGTAGATATTTATGTACGCATGAATATGCACATCTTATCACATTTCATAGTGACCCACTTGCGCAAAATCCAGGAAAGCAAGAAAGCGGACTGTCATACAGACTCACCAATCGTCACACACACAGCCTGTCTGACAGGCAGACATTCCAACCGCCACTCAGACCACAAAAAACACACACACTTAAACATAGCATAAATATTTATATTCTACAAAATACAGAAATTGCACCATAATCCAGATCCCCAAATAAAATCCATCGATGATCGTCATGTATAAAATAAACAAAATATCAATTTCAATATTTATGGAATAGTAAATTTTTTTTCACAACGTCTTCAAGATCAGAACAATCAAATCATTCCCCCAGACTCAAGCATTGCAAACAAAAAAGAAATAACTGAATTGCTGGACAAAATTTCTTAAGTAAACACACACCAAAATTAAAAACAAACAAAAAATAAAAGAAGAAATCTCACTCCAGCAAGAAGAAACGAACCACAAACATTAAGGCCATCCATATATAACTACAACACTTTTGAAATAGTGTAAGGCCTAAAAAAATGTTCTAATGTTCCTAAAAATTTCTTATTTTCTATTAGGCTATAGCACACATAGACAGACAGAATTCCTACGCTCACATATGGACAGACACAAATTCCCACTATCCCATACCGACGGACATGTATTCCCAAGGTCACATATGGTCAGATACAAATTCCCACGCTCACATACCGACGGATATGTATTCCCAAGGTGACATATGGACAGACACAAATTCCCACGCTCACATACGGACGGACATGTATTCTCAAGGTCACATATGGACAGACACAAATTTCAATGTTAATGTAAATAGTAGCAGAATAAACAAAATATCTGATCATGAAATAATAGAAATATGTATAAGAAATAGTTTGAATAAAGACCATGACAACAAGAAACAAATAGAAATTTTTAGATATGATAAACAAAAATTTAGAAGAGAAATTAGTGAAGTATTGAAATTTGATGAAAACCTGGAATTAAATGAGAATGTCAACAATTTTGATAAATCTATTGAAAATGCAATAAAAAAACTTACGGTGAGAAAAACTATTCCAGAAAAATGCTATGTAAATAAGTGGTTTAACAGGCAATTACGAAAGCTAAAAAAGGATAAAATTGAAAAATACAATATAGCAAAACGTGAAAATACTAGTATAGCCTGGAATAACTATAAAATAGTCAGAAATATTTACAAAATCAAACTAGAAAATTAAAAGAATAGATATATTAATAAAAAAATTTGCAACACCAAAGATCAAAAACAAATGTGGAATAACATGAAAGCTTTATTCCTAAAAAGAAATAAACATATGATAAAAAATGTGATATTTAACAATGTAGAATATAATAATAGTGTCGATATAGCTAACCAATTTAATAAATATTTTGTAAATAGTATTAAAGAAATTAGAGAAAATATAGAATATGTGCAATACGTTAATAAGATAAATGTGACAAATAGTCGATTTAGTTTTTGTGCAATAAATATTACAGAACTTAAAAGTATTTGTAAAGCCATGAAGAAAAAGCCAGATTTTAATAACCTAAATATAAGTCTAATATTTGATAACTGGCAAGTATTTGGAAATATAATGTTGGAAATAATAAATTCATCTTTAAATACGGGAGTTTTTCCAGAAAATTGGAAAGTATCGATGATTACTCCAATTGAAAAAATAGCAAAGACAAATAAATGTGAAGAATTTCGTCCAATAAACACCTAAAAACTGTGTGAAAAGATACTAGAAAAAATCGTTAAGCAAAAACTTGAAGAATACATGGAAATAAACAATTTATTATCGAAATATCAATCGGGTTTTCGGAAAAATTATTCGTGTGAATCTACTGTGAATTAAGTTATTAATAGGTGGAAAAATATTAACAGAAATAATAAGATAATGGCGATTTTCCTAGATTTTAAGAGAGCTTTTGAAACTATTGATAGGGATATATTGCTGTGTAAAATGTATCAATATGGAATACAAAATAAGGAATTGAATTGGTTTAAATCATATTTATCAAATAGAAAACAGACAACTAAAGTAAACAACATTATTTCAGATAATATAAACAATGATTATGGAGTACCGCAAGGGTCGGTCCTGGGAGCTCTTTTATTTATCATATACATAAATGATTTACCAAATGTACTAGAGAAATGTGAAATAGTGTTGTATGCTGATGATACTCTGATATTTAATGAATCAGAAACAGAAGAGCAGTGTCAAACAGACTCAAACTATGATATGATAATCGTAAATAATTGGTTGAAAATGAACAAATTGAAATTAAACGAAAATAAAACAAAAATACTAGAGATAAACATGAACAGCGAATCAACATTTAAAATTAACGATAAAATCATCCAGAAAGTTGAAAATATAAAATATTTAGGGTTTATAATAGACAAAAGCTTAAAGTTTAAAGATCATATAGAATACATATGTAAGAAAATCGGGGAAAAAATTGGATTCTTTAGAAGAATAAGAAATAAAATGTCAACAATAACTGCAATAAACATATATAATACCATAATTAAACCACATTTTGAATTCGGTTCTACAATTTTATACACATGTTGTACTAATATGCAATTAGATAGGCTACAAAAGCTACAGAATAAAGCTATGAGATCAATAATCAGATGCAACAGATATAGCCCAATCCAACACATGCTAGATACATTAAAATGGCTAAACATCAGGCAAAGACTACAACTTAATACGCTTACATTTATTTACAAAATGAAAAATGGAAACGCACCGGAATATCTAACGGATCAATTGAGATATGTTAACGAATGCCAACCCTATAGTCTTCGAAATGCGAGTGATTTTAGAATACATAGAGCAACTAATAACGCAATGAAGAGATGCTTGTTATACAAAGGACTACAAATATTTAATGCACTACCAATCAATGTTAAAAATGAACGAAATATTAATATATTCAAAAGAAACTGTGTTCAATTCATTAAAACTAATACTTATCAGAATAATGAAAATAGTAGTAATGTAATTTAATTAGATATATTGATCAATTAATGTAATTATTGTAAATTAAAAAGTATTTTAAATACTACTTAATAAATAAATAATAATAATAATTCCCACGCCTACCCCAAAATTACAAAAAAACAACAACAATGTAAACACCCCTTCTTAACCGTGGGAAAAAATACACCCACACACACACATTAAAGTATCAAATTACTAAAAAAAAACCAATTAACATAAATTAGGCAATTAAAATTGAAAAATTTTAAATTTAATTGCTGAAATTTGAGAATTTTAATTGTCCTGGCACATACAGTATCCTACTACTCATGTGAAACTACTTCCGTAATTACTACTTTTCCGTAAATTTTCTTCATTAGTGACGATAAGTATCATGAAGAAAATTTACGGAAAATAAAAGAAATCTTAGACATGAACGATTTTCCGAAAACAATTATAAACAATTTAACATATAAAAAGAATGACACAACAATAAGAAGAGAGACTAATACAAAGTATTATAAAGGACTAACATATATAAAAGGTTTTTCTGAAAGGTTAAAAAACTCAGATCTATATGACATTGAGAAATATCAACTTGCATTTAAGACGAATAATACTATGCAGAGCCTATATAGTAACACAAAGACTAAATTAAAGAAAGAGGACAAATGCAAGTTATATATAGTATTAACTGCAACGGTGACGGCTCAGGCACATGCAATAAGAAATACGTAGGAACAACTAAAAATAAACTGAAGACCAGACTAACATCTCATAAATCAGACATAAGAATGAAAAACAAACCCATGGAGCAAAAAACTGCACTTGCGGCCCACTGTGCAAAGGAAAATCATGTGCCAAATTTTGATAATGTAAAAATATTACAACAAGAAAACCAGTATTCCAGGAGATTTACTTTAGAGATGTTACACATAATTGACTTTCCTGCAGAGAAAAGACTTAACTATAAACAATACACAGAGAAATGCGCTCAAATTTACGGAAGTGTGATAAACAAACACAAGAAACAACATAAACAAATCAGTTTTCGCAGCTAAGGACTACAGACGATCGACATATTGAAAATATGTTAATTCAATCTAATTTTATTTAATTTTTAATTTACATGTATGTAATTATAAATTTATTAGAAATAATCAAAAATTAATTTTAATGTTTATCATATATTGTTTTGTACCCAACAGGGTTCCCCTGAAGATGAATAGCGAAGCTATTCGAAATATTGGGAAAAATAACATTAAATAAAGATTAAATAATCAAAAAATATTTAGTGTTTATTGATTTTTTAAAAACCTGATCTATAGCCGAACGATAAAACAAGAATATTAATATTTAATCAGCTCATAACAAAGCAGCAGCTGTTACAGTTTATATATACAAATTTATTTAGCAGACCAAGTTATGACGGGCACAATGCAAATGTTTTTTCTGCAAGATCATTATCTTTTGAAAGAACTCTTTCCCAAGCTTTATTTTCAAGAATTTTGTCAGCTTGATGTCTGCTGTTTAAGTCTTTATTTTTCGAATAAGCAATATCGTGATTTTTGCAAGCAGCATCCAATAAGTTAATTCCTTTATCTACTCTATCTAAATGCTTTTGTAATCTTGTGCCAGGTCCACAGTACTAATATCCAGGAAGATGTAATTCAAAAGGCAGAGAATTTATTGCTTTATTTAGTAAAACTTCTCCAACGATAGTTTGCTTGAGACTAACACTTTTGTTATAAAGTACAACCATATTACTTTAATCTACAATAAAAGATATTGTTTGCAAATTTCACAAGTAGTTATTAAAATGCGCTACGTAAAGCAACATAAAAATATATTAGTTCGTAATGCTGATATTTGTTCAAATGACAGAAAAAAAATAAGACATAGTTCCTTGTTACCAAATTCTATTCGAGCATTAATAGTTGGTCCTTCAAATTGTGGAAAAACTAACATAATGATTAGTTTGCCGGAAAGTCCTAATGGTCTCAAGTTTGAAAATATTTACTTGTACTCAAAATCTTTACATCAACCTAAATATGAATACCTAAAGAAATTAATCTCACCAATTAAAGGAATGGGATACTACACATTCGCAGATAACGAGTACGTTGTTCCTCCTAGTGAAGCTAAAAGCAATTCAATTATGATTTTTGATGATGTTGCATGTGAAAAGCAAAACAATATACGTGCATATTTTTGTATGGGTCGTCATAAGAACGTAGATTCATTTTACTTGTGTCAAACTTACACGCGGATTCCAAAACATATGATAAGAGATAATGCTAATGTAATTATTATGTTTAAACAAGATTCGACAAATATGAAACATGTATATGATGATCACGTTGCCAGCGATATGAACTTTGAAATGTTTCAACAAATTTGTAGAGAATGTTGGAAGGAAAAATACAGATTTTTGATGATAAGTAAAGATAATGAACTAAACTACGGTCGTTATAGAAAGTCATTTGATTACTTCATCATAATATAATTTGCTGTTCATCTAATGCACCCTTCGGTATTTAATCTGACTTCAAACTTTATACATGTGATTATTGTAACTGATCAGATAAGCTGATCTGATACCTGTTAAACTGACCTGATAAGCTGATCTGGTACCTGATAAACTGATCTGATACCTGTTAAACTGACCTGATAAGCTGATCTGATACCTGATAAGCTGACCTGATAAGCTGATCTGGTACCTGATAAGCTGATCTGATACGTGATGAGCTGATCTGATACCTTATCTGTTAACCTGATCTAATAAACTGATCTGCTTCCTATTGAACTGACCTGATAACTAAAATGAATGAACAAATTCTTAAAGACTTGGTGACTACAAGAAATATCTTGAAGAAAAAGCTTCGAAGTATAAAAACTGGTGAAATAAATACACATGAACAATTAAGAGATACATTCAAGCCTATCACAGAACCTTTAAGAGAATTTATCAATAGCTCTAAATACGTTGGTAGAGCGGTTAAAAACGAACCGAGTGATAAGGAAACTGGAATTGATGACAATGTAAGTTTTCATCCTCAGAATTCAACAATAAAATTGGAAACGAGTACGCCCAAGAAACTAATTGAAGAATCAATGTTTAAACAATCGAATAGTAAAAGTAGCAGTAATTATGATGAAGATGACTTTTACTCACAAAATTCTAATAATGAAGAAAGTTATCCTGACTTATCACTATTACAATCGAGAAACGAACTAGATACTAACTATGGTCCACATAAAGACAATAGTAACCAATGGAGATTTGGTAGTAGCACCATCGAGTTAAATCAAGATAAGATAGAGGTTAGTGGACAAATATGGGCTCTCACGCCAGGACTGTTTTCTTTAATGTTTCATAAAACACCAAAAAACTATGAGAAATTCGAACTTGAAATCTATAAAAAAAATATTACTTACTACCAATGCTCACAGGAGAGACTATAAGTCTGATGGTCAAATCAAAGGGAGCAAAGCCCATAAGTTTAAACATATTATTGGAAAACTTTTCAAAGGAGAAAATAATACAAAGTCATCAGATGTAACAAAAACTACTTATTTAGGAAGGGGTTTGATGCAGTTTAACCCTCATAATCCAAACTATATATACTGGGATGATCCAAACGACTGCTTGCATCACAGTCTGCAGGCCATACTAATCACAACAACGAAATTGTCTCAATTATTGAAGAACTACGTGAAGCTAATATAATTGTATAAACTATATACATAGATTTTTTTTATAAAACATGTCCGTTGATAAATTTGGGCATTATATTAACGATAGAAGTGAAGTAATTTCAACCAAAAATACACCTAAGTTGTTGGGCTTCTTTATGGATACGAACAAAAACATTGATGTCCAATACAAGAGAATCAAAAATGTTGCAAACGCTCTGGAGGAAAACGATGTTATCAATAAATTGTTTCTGCAAACTGAACTCAAAAAACAGCAACAAGAAGTAGCTTTCCAATTAGAAAATCTTAATGCTCATTTGCAGGATATCAATAAGAAAATGGATGATAATAAATCACTTTTTGATATGGAAATTGAAGAGTTACGAGAAAAAATGTATAGAATAGAAAATTACATGTTCGTATCAATAGCTGGAAGTGCACCAAGTAGATCACAACACACTTAAAATAGCGACTGGAAAAATAAGATGTCTTCAAAAAGAAATATTGTAAATGAATTGCATAAGCAGGCTCGAAAACGTTTTGTACGTCGTAGAGTTGTGATGAATGGAATAGATGATTTTTGGCAAGCTGATTTAGTTGAAATGGGAAATTATTCCTTAGACAATAGAAATTATCGATTTTTGCTAACTGTAATTGATACATTCTCAAAATTTGCTTGGGCAGTACCTTTGAGAAGAAAGAATGCATTTGAAACAACCCAGGCAATGGAGAATATTTTCCAATTGGGACGAATACCGAAAAACTTGCAAACAGACGATGGTAAAGAATTTTTCAATAAACATTTCAATCAGTTGATGAATAAATACAACATTAATCACTACTCAGCATATATCACTATGAAAGCCTCAATAGTAGAACGATTCAATAGAACATTAAAAGGAATGATGTGGAAAGAATTTAGCTTAAATGGTTCATATAATTGGATTGATATGTATAGAGATTTACTTGATGCATACAATAGAAAAATTCATCGCACCATTAAAATGTCACCGATTAAAGTAAATTCAACAAATGAAAAACAGCTTTTAAACACAGTATACAGTCATTTAAAGATGTATAAAATGTCAAAATTTAAGGCAGGAGATCATTAACGCATAAGCAAATATAAAAACATTTTTAAAAAAGGTTATGCTCCGAATTGGACAACAGAAATCTTTACAATTAAAAGAGTACAAAACACATATCCTACAACTTATACATTAGAAGACTATCGCGGAAATCCTATTAAAGGTGGATTCTATGAAGAAGAACTTTCAAAAACCAGATATCCAAATATATATCTAGTTGAAAAGGTTCTCAAAACTAAAGGACAGAAGGTGTTTGTTAAGTGGCTGGGCTTTGGTAATGAGCACAATTCTTGGATAAGCAAAGATGAGATATTGTAAATGGAAGAATACAATAAATAAAAAACAACAACAACAATGGCATCAATATTTAATTTAGTTTAAAATAAGTAAATAAACGAAATTGATTCTTATAAATCATACTGTGTGTTTAACCTCATTTATTTACAATCAAACAGTCACAATGTCAATAACATTGACTCTGAGCTCCAATTCATCAGAGCTATCTGCTAATTATTTTCCTCCTATTGATTTAAACGGAATCTATGAATGTGCTCTAACTGATTTTCATTCATACAACAGTATCCCAAATGTGGATGTATACAACAATATATTTCATATCGGTGAACTTGTAATTGAAATACCGATCGGATCTTATGAATTAAATGATATAGTTCACTATATAGAAGAACAATACAAACGATATAGACCAGAAAACAAAATTTTGATTGAAGCTAATAACAATACAATGCAAGTTAAAGTCAGCAGCTCTAAAGAACCAATATATTTTAATAAAGAAAATACAATAGGTAGACTTTTAGGATTCAATAGCAGAATATTAACGCCAAACAAAGAACATTAATCTGATCTTCCAGTGAATATCTGTAAGGTGAATCTCTTGAGGATTGAAAGCAGTATTGTGGTTAATACTTATATGAATAATTCTAAAGCTCATACACTACATGAATTTCCGATTAATGTACCGGGTGGATATAAAAGAGTTGAGATTCCCAAAAATCTTATTTATTTGCCAGTAAACTCAGAGGAAATTACAATACGAATACATTTAAGGACAACTAAATAATGATAATATACAACACGAGTATATCGAAGAATACTACAGCAACATCTAATCCTCAAACATTACAACCTAAGCAACAATTGAAAAGATCTGTTCGTCAAAAATCGCTTACAGCAGCAAACAAGAGTTTTCTCAAGTCACTGAACTTTAAACTGAAAACAAAATGAGTTCAATAATAGACGTTTTAGATAAACCAATATCTGATGAAAATATAATCAAAAAGGACTATCACACATACATACCATACCTTCAGTATTTTAACAACAACGATAAAATAAAAATTTCAATACAAAACCAAGATCTATATGTGTTACCCAGTGAAAGCTATATATATATGTCGAAGGACTTGTTGTAGATGAAAAAACATCGAAATCTGCACCCAACTTTCAGTTGAAAAACAATTTTGTTGCATATCTCTTTGATGAAATTCGCTATGAACTAAATGGTATTGAAATTGATCATACAAGATATTTTTGAGCCACCAGTACCATAAAAAATTTGGTTTCTTTATCACCTACGGAAAGCGTTGTGTTGCACAATGCTGGATGGAATAAACTTGATGAAATAAATCTTCAAAATGGAAATTTTAATTTCTATGTACCACTCAAACTTCTTTTAGGATTCGCTGAAGACTATAATAAAGCTTTATTAAATGGTAAATATAACGTAATAAGAACGATGAGGATCTTGTACACTCGAATGTTTCCACTGAGAAAGCAAAACTTACAATTTCACTAATATCATGGAGAATTCCACATGTTCAATTATCTGATCATAGTAAATTGAATATGATCAAAACACTTAATAATGGTGCTGCTATACCAATGGCATTCCGTAGTTGGGATTGTCATATGAATCCACACCTTAATACGGGGACCAATCACATATGGAATGTGAAACTGGCCGCTAATAAAGAACGCCCTCGTTTTGTGTTGATTGCCTTTCAACAAGAAAACAAGTTTGTTCATTGTGATCTTACTAACTTAAAAGTACATTTAAACTCAATCTCTTACCCATATGACGATCTTAATGTAAAATTCAAAAATGAGCGCTATGCGATTCTATATGATATGTATCTAAGATTCCAACAAAGCTACTACTCATATTAACTGGAATGATGGATCAGTCTCATTTCAAAGCGTTTGCAAGTTTTTAAAATCCAATATAAGAAATTCACAAATATATGTTAAGGGGGAAGAGAAGAAAAAAATGGCTGGAAAAAAATTATTCATCAAACAGTTTATAACATTGAAGACATTGGCTGCATTAATTTTAAACAAATGGAAACTAAGCATTCAATATATCTCTATTGTAGCTATCACGACTATGGTGTTTGTGCCTTAAGGAATGCAATTTTATTTAAAAATGGAAATGCTAACAATCTTTTAAATAAATGCTTATAAAAATTAAAATAAATGTCTTTTTATTTCAAATAAAAACCTACATACATATTGTTTTTCAGAGAACACACAAACAAACACAATGGTTCATTTATTCAAATGGTCAAGGGAATATTTGGGCACATAGAATAAACGCTTATTATTTGTTTGTATGTATAAGCGTAAATGAAATAAATTTGTAGATATTTATGTACGCATGAATATGTACATCTTATCACATTTCATAGTGACCCACTTGCGCAAAATCCAGGAAAGCAAGAAAGCGGACTGCCATACAGACTCACCAATCGTCACACACACAGCCTGTCTGACAGGCAAACATTCCAACCGCCACTCAGACCACAAAAAACACACACACTTAAACATAGCATAAATATTCATATTCTACAAAATACAGAAATCGCACCACAATCCAGATCCCCAAATAAAATCCATCGATCGTCATGTATAAAATAAACAAAATATCAATTTCAATAGTAAATATAATAATAATAAAGGAATAGTAAATTTTTTTTTCACAACATCTTCAAGATCAGAATAATCAAATCATTCCCCCAGACTCAAGCATTGCAAACAAAAAAGAAATAACTGAATTGCTGGACAAAATGTCTTAAGTTAACACACACCAAAATTAAAAACAAACAAAAAATAAAAGAAGAAATCTCACTCCAGCAAGAAGAAACGAACCACAAACATTAAGGCCATCCATATATAACTACAACACTTTTGAAATAGTGTAAGGCCTAAAAAAATGTTCTAATGTTCCTAAAAATTTCTTATTTTCTATTAGGCTGTAGCACACATAGACAGACAGAATTCCTACGCTCACATATGGACAGACACAAATTCCCACGCTCACATACCGACGGAAATGTATTCCCAAGGTCACATATGGACAGACACAAATTCCCACGCTCACATACCGACGGACATGCATTCCCATGGTCACATATGGACAGACACAAATTCCCACGCTCACATACCGACGGACATGTATTCCCAAGGTCACATATGGACAGACACAAATTCCCACGCTCACATACGGACGGACATGTATTCTCAAGGTCCCATATGGACAGACAAAAATTCCCACGCCTACCCCAACATTATAAAAAAAAACAACAACAATGTGAACACCTATTTAACCATGGGAAAAAATACACACCCCTTCACATTAAAGTATCAAATTACTAAAAAAAACCAATTAACATAAATTTAGCAATTAAAATTGAAAAATTTTAATTTATTTGCTGAAATTTGAGAATTTTAATTGTCCTGGCACATACAGTATCCTACTACTCATGTGAAACTACTCTGTCAGGACGAAAACGATGTGGTCTCGTACCACCGCCGGTAGCTGGTGCGCTTTTACGAACTGCCTTGTTTGCTGACAGAGTAAGAGAATAAAAAGAAATTGTTTTGGTAAAGGCAAAGAATTAAACCAAAATAAAAACGTTACCTGAAATCATAAAATATATTCCACTACTACTTTTTTCCCAAACTATGTATATTCATTTGACTTCCATCTGCTCTTTGGCAGAACACTGCTTTAACGAGCTTCTTCCAATGCTATGTATTTTGTAGCCAGGATTGGAGGATTTGACTACGTTTTGAAACACTGATGCAATAATAATTTACAACTGAAAATAGCAATACTAAAGTTTTTGGTTAATAAAATTTTTTAACCCATAAATTTTTGACGTTTAACCGGCTAATTGAAGAGAGATAGAAATATGAAAAACAATATCTTCCTGTCTTTCACCAAATGAGGGGTTAAAGAGTTATTGCCATTAGGGATGCCATTCATGAAAATACGATCTGGCCGGATTTCCGTGTCCTATCTCTATAATTTGTGATGAGGGGTTGTTCACACTAGTTATATATTTCGTGTTATTATTTTATGACTCCAGGACTACAGTTTGAATCCCCCAATTTTGTATTGATACGTAATACAGGGTACACACCTTACACTTGGGGGATTCACACTGTAGTCATAGAGTAAAATGTCATAAAATAATAGCAGAAATATATAACAAGTGTGAACAACCCGTCATAACTTGGTCTGCTAAATAAATTTGTATATATAAACGTGTTTGTGGTTTATGACGATGCTTTTTACAATACCAAAAGGAAAATATGAAAAATACATCGGTTTACGCCACAATCTATATGCTGACGACCGAAAATGTTAACAACAATTGACAATACGGAAAGTTTATAACGTCCAAATCAAAACATGGAAAAATCATATGACGATTGCAGATGACCTGTATAATTAGCCGAAAGATGGACGAATACTACCGATGCATTCCACATTCAATGCTGCCAGATTTCCTATATAGAATGTGTGTGTGTGCATAAATTTGTATATAAGGTGGTATCGCAGCGCCAGTTAATAGCTCCCCTGCAAGAAAAGACTACCCGAAACTAATACACACAACATTTTTACACTAACACATATGAAGCAAATTTATATGGAATTTTTGGTAACGATGTTGCCATTGTTTCGTTTTCGCCGTGAAATTTGAAGGTTGGTTTTTGTAATGTTTATGTTTATTTTATATTAGTCGTATATGTACAAAATGACAAAATTACCCGAAACTCTTGTATACATGTGATCTTGGATCTTTCTCTAACTCATTCCTTCTCCCGTAAGATGAAACATATATCTGTACTGCTCACTCTTGTGCATTTTGGCATTCATAGTTTTGGTTAAATATAGCCAACATATTGGTTAAAACTACCTAGTTAATGATAATCAAAATATTGGTTAATACTAACTAGTAACCCTAATGAACAAATCCATTAAAGATAACAGTTAAAATATACTATTTACATTAAGTTTTATTAAAAATTATTTAAGTTACATATTTTATATTTAGTACATAAATATATGCATATATATATATATATATATATATATATATATATATATAGAAATTGCGAGATCTGAAATGGCTTTTTTTCCCACCTCCCTTTCCAATTGTACATTTGCAGTAGGTCGTCTGTGATTGTAGGTGTACGTAAGCTGTAAAAGTTTTAATATTCAAATATATTTATAGCCTTCATATTAAGTAAACCTTTATTACCATTACTTGGGCGAAATCCTCAGCCTTTAACTTTTCTTTTATTAATTCCATTTCTTCCAATGATTTGATTGGAAGCATGGCATACGGAGGACTCCACTTCTTTTAGCACCACCTTACATTCCATTAGCACATTCGCTTGGGCCATTAATTCAGGTCTCAGTAAATGCTAAAAAAAAGTATTTCATTAACGACATGGCAATAGTAAAATTAGTAAAATTCTTACATTTCTCTCCATCTGCTCTATCCTATTTGCTATAGCCTCCTGATTGGAAACTATAGTCGACTGCCCGTTGCTCAGGATATGCTGGTTGTAAGCAACATTGTCTATTTTATATTCAATAGCCTCCATTTTAGCATTGATATCAGAAAAAAGAGTAAATAAAAGTTGTTAATAGATATTCTGATATTTAGGAATTTGTTCCTGGCTTGGACCACTGAACCCCACATCTCAGTCTTCGGTGGTTTTAGTAATTTTTTAACTTGTTTTATTAAGTTTTTTAAAAATTTTTCATTAAAATTATATTTTGCGTAATTGCAAGAAACTAATTTCATACGCAACTACATATGCTCCACTCTAACATATATGTTAGAAAAGGACAACAAATACGATATTCGCCTACGTTACCACTAACAAAATCTCTTTCCATACACCATTTTTTTACTAAATATTTCCAAGATACCGTAAATTTAAATGTATACATATTATATTATTGCGACAATAAATAAGTAAGTGACGAAAATATAATATATATATATATATATATATATATATATATATATATATTCTTATAAAACTTTTATTTAAATGATAATTATATATAGAACATAAATTCTAGATATTTCTGTGAGAAGTGTTTTCAATTGGAATTTCACAAATCGGATA
Source organism: Linnaemya vulpina (assembly GCA_963675445.1). Taxonomy (NCBI): domain Eukaryota; kingdom Metazoa; phylum Arthropoda; class Insecta; order Diptera; family Tachinidae; genus Linnaemya; species Linnaemya vulpina. The sequence continues at coordinate 17,841,436 of OY776281.1, forward strand.
ACATTTAAGAAATCAAATATTCCTAAACAACTGAAGCCTGCCTCTTTTACAAATGAAAAAACTAGAATTCATACATATAACTCTTTCAATACACTATTATTCGTAAGCAGAAAATTCAAATGTTGTCATATCAAATACAGAATGCACTGGTTAAGTAACTGTACAGGGCGACCTTAGTATTCCACTAAAGCATGGAATAGGCAAACGCTGATATTTTATATGTAAGCTATATTGTCTTTAAGGGCCATTATTACAACTTGACGACAAAGTTTGTGGTAGTAAATGCCAACGTAAGCATAACAAGACGAAAAAGAGGCCGGTAGCAACTTTTCATTATTACAACTTGCCGGTAATATTGAATGTATATTTCTTATTGTGTGGCAATACCTCTAGCAATTACCGACTACTTTTGAAAGATTGTATAGATCGCGAAAAATTGTAGTGGCAACCACACTTGTTTTTACCTTTTGAAAATATATGCATCTTTTATTTGTGAAAATATAACTTTGTGTTATAAAATAAAAAAAGTCAGCATCTAAGGAAACAATCGTGCGAGCTGTGAGAAGACGGGCAAAACACTTTTCAAGTGAAGAAGATCTATGTTTGGTGCTACCATATTAAAAAATAAGAAAATATCGTAATATAAACATAAATCCTCCTGGTAAAACTCATCGCAAAGTCCAACTTGCCTTTAATATATCGCACATACCTAGATTAAAGGAAAGTTGTAATAATGAAAATGTGTTTATCTGACCAACAAAATCTCACTTTAAGATAACACCAAGTTGTAATAATGGCCCTAAACGTAAATGTTGCTACTCTTATAGAACCCTTAATATCTTGCAATCTGTTTTTCACATACACCAGCAACATTAATTTATACACAACGCTATTATTATATATTGATGTCACGAGAACCCAAATTAATTAAAAGGTACTGACAAACAGCAGAAACACCAACATACACAACAAATAGCACAATGAGTCATTCCTTGCCGTATATTTAATAAACTGGACACATTTATTTTCATATTACAATATATATGAAGCGAATGTGTAAATTTATACACAAACGGATACTTAATGCTAATAGAACTTCTGAAATGAACAACCACATACATACATGCAATATTTCAATGAGAATAAAATAGTTATTTTGAAAGCCAAACATATAATATACTTATATCATGTCTTTATACATATTTATCCAATAAACATATCAAAAGAGAAATAAGTACCAAAATGGTCTTTTGTGCCCCATTATCATTCAAAATACACCCTACAAGAAGACTACCGGTTAAATTTTCTGTTAATTCTTAAGAACAAAATGAAAAAATTAACCGAAACTCTTGTATACATGTGATCTTGCATCTTTCTCTAACTCATTCCTTCTCCCTTAAGATGAAACATATATCTCTAGTGCATATTAGCATTTATAGTCTTGGTTATATATAACCAAAATATTGGTTATATATAACTAGTCGACCCTAATAAACAAATCCATTAAAGATAACAGTTAAAATATACTATTTACATTAAGATTTATTAAAAAATTGTTTAAGTTAAATTTTTTAATATACTTTTTTTTACCTATTGTAGCTGCGGTCTATAGCCTTCTTAAACGCTTTTTCCAAGTCGGTCGCAGATAGACTTTGGAAAACATCTGGAATGTAAAAAAATTAATTTATAGACATTAGTATAAACTTAAGTACATAAATATATGCATATGTATATCTATATATATATATATATATATATATATATATATATAAATAAGTTGCATTGTGTTAGTAATTGATGTTCTTCGGAATGTGTGAACCGATTTTGTTTCTGCAAAATTTATATGAAAGTTGATGTCAATACCAAGCTTTTTTTTAAATACAGTTTCTGTATGTGTATTGGTATATGAGTTGTAGCCATTTAATTAACACTGTAGTCATTTCGAAATATTTGAGTTAATATTTTGAACAACTGAAATACAATTTGTTTTTAAGTTCATTACAATTAAATTTTGGTCAAACCATTAATTTAATTTATATACTGAGCTTTTCTAAATCACAACTTCGGATATCTATGAAATAAATTACATATAAATACAACACTAAAAACATAATTATTTAAATACATTATGCACAGCCCACGCTGTGGATGTAATGACTTATGTGCGTCATTACGGTCGACTAGATTTATTTATAACATTTACGTGCAATCCGCAATGGAGTGACATTAAAGATAATTTATTCGCTGGCAGAATTCCTACCGACCGCCATATCACTTCCCGTGTTTTTAAGCAGAAATTGAAAGCGCTTATGTGTTTTAGCGTGAAATCTAAAGTGTTTGGTGAAGTGAAGTTCTGCATGTATTTTGTGGAGTGGCAAAAGCGTGGTTTGCCACACGCTCACATTTCAAAATGGTTGATGAATAAAATCACATCGCATGAAGTTGACAATGTTATATGTTCTGAAATTCCAGATCAAATAAGTGATCCTGAATTATATGACGTTGTTGTACAAAATATGACACACGGTCCATGCACAGCCCACGTCATATGCTTGAGTACGCGAATAAGAAATCTGTTGAAGCTTTGGAAAGAACAATGAAAGACCTCCGATATAACTCTGAGTTGTTTGGTGGTGCGTTGATTTTATTGTCAGGCGATTTTAGGCAAACATTGCCCGTCATTCCTAGATCGGCAGCTGTCGATGAAATTAACGATTGCTCAAGGACTTCATATTTGTGGATATTTGTTAAAATATTGAAACTCACTGTCAACATTCGTGTTCAGTTTCAGAATGATCCACCTGCTGATAAGTTCTCTAAGCAATTGCCGAAAATTGGGAATGGTGCAATGCCTATTGATGACACTGGATTGATAACATTGCCAAATGATTTTTGCCGTTTCGTACAGTCAAAAAAGGAATTTATTGAACGTGTTTTCACTTAGATAACACAACAATATACATGCGATGCATGGTTGAGTGCCAGAGAAATTTTAGCGGCAAAGAACAAAGATGTTACTGAATTAAACATGGCTATACAATCAAAGATTCCTGGCGAAGAGGTGTTGTACAAGTCTGTCGATACTGTTATCAATGAAGGAGATGTCTTGAATTATCCAACAGAAGTTTAGAATTCGTTGGACTTACCAGGATTGCCTCCGCATAATCTCCAATAGAAAGTTGGAGCCACTATTATTATGCTTCGGAATATCAATCAACCCCGTTTGTGTAATGGTACCAGACTAGCTATTAAAAGGTTGATGGCTTATGTAATTGAAGCTACTATTTTTACTGGAAAATTAAAAGGCGAATATGAATTCATTCCACGTATCCCAGTGATTCCGTCTGATGCACCAATTGAATTTAAACGACTTCAGTTTCCTGTTTGCCTTGTGTTTGCGATTACCATTAATAAGGCGCAAGCCAATCTTTAGAAATTTGTGGAGTGAATTCAGTGTGTCCAGTTTTCTCACATAGACAGCTATATGTAGCCTGTTCGCGCGTTGGCAAACTATCGGTTTTGTATATTTACACCGAAAATGGAAAAACAACAAATGTTGTTTACCACAGAGCATTACAATAAAAGCAGTTTATCACTGACTTAAATGAATTCGAGTTAATTTTCTTATTTTCTTCTTTGCACTACGAAGTGTGCAGGGGGTTCGCTAGTAAATATATATATATATATATATATATATATATATATATATATACATATATATATATATATATATATATATATATATACATATATACTTACCTCGTATAATTTTATTTGACATTGCGAGATCTGCGAGGGCTTTTTTCCCACCTATCATCCCAATTGTACATTTGCAGTACGTCGTTCGTGAAAACGCCACGGATTTTTGCATTAATATCGTCTGATACGCCCTTTAGTCTGTAGGTGTACGTAAGCTATAAAAGTATTAATATTTAAATATTGTTACGTTTTTAGACCTTTTCGTAAAAACGGTTTTATTACTTATCCTTTAAGGATTCGTTTTATTGCATCAAATTAAAACACGGACAAATTAATTAAAAAATTTAATGCGGCAACACTTTATTTATTACTTAACATGAGTATTTGTACTACTCAACCCTCAGCGATGTTAACACGTCTATGTTTGAAATCACACTGATTCTTGCTGAGTTCTGGCAGCGCCTTTATATAGCAAAAATGACGTCGTCTGGTAACCTCGCGAAAGTTCTGGGTATGGTGGTTGTATTTTACTTGGCATGTGTGTGTTTGTATGACAATGCTGACTTGTTTGGTTTGCTTATGGTAACTATGTGTGTTTGAATGTATGAGTGTTCTGTATGTTTTGCCTACGTGTTTATGGCTGTGTATACTTGTGAATCTATTTAGTTTTATTAGCAGCGAATACTTGCATACAAGATCATTAAGAATAACATCTCTTAGCATTTATGTTGCTATGTTTGTTGTTGTTGTGGTTTACTCTTATTGGCACAGCCTTGAATGATCTTGTATATTCTGGAGTATTCCATTTCCGTTAATTTGAATATTATCTATATAGTGTTTGTAACATTTTGACAACTATAGATAATATTGCCAGTGCTGCCAAGTACATATAGCCACATTGTCGTTTTATTTAAATCTATTTCTAATCTTTGTAACACTGCCGCCCACTTAAGCCTGTTCGTCCCGAATAGGCATACAATCACCTCTTCCATAGTGCGCCAATCGTTCGAGATGTACTATCTTCATTTTCGACCTTGGGCTATTGTGCTTCTGTATCCGGTAGACAACGTCATTCACTCTCTTAATCACTTCATACGGGCCATCCCAATGAGTCTGTAATTTTGGGGACAATCCTTTCTTCCGTTGTGGGTTATACAGTAAAACCAATTGTCCTTCCATAAATCCCTCCGAGTTTGCTGCGCGGTCATACCTAGCCTTCATCTTGCCACTGACCATATTGATTCTATTACGCACGAACTCATGCAGTTCGTTTAAGTCCTCCTTCTCTTGAGACGTAATAGCTCCTGAGTTGTACTGTGTTAGCTGCCCGCGGCTTCTTCTTGCTGGGCCTTTAGCTGCTATACACTGTGGGCAGTTTGCTATCCAGTCGGCTACGGCTTGTCGACATCCAACCCAATAAAAACGATGCTTCAGTTTCTCAAGTGTTTTTGTTACTCCAAGATGAATGCCTCTAGGTCCATTATGAAACTCCTGTAACACTTTACTTATCTTGGAGTATGGCACAACTATTAAAATTTGAAGTTGCTCTGCCATCTATCCCATACGCGGTATAAACAACCTTTTATTACCTTGAGGCTGTTCCACTGAGCCCAATAAGATTTGGCGAGTGGGCTTTCAGCCGAAATTTCATTCCGGGATGGTCGTCTGTCCTCTTCTTTGGCCGCTATAATTTTCCTTAGTATATCGTCGTCCCTCTGTGCCGCTGACCAGTCTTCATCAGGGCCGATGTGAATTAGCCGAACATCAACAACGCCTTCCTTTTGCTCGGTTGTATCACAATGTTTACGCTCTGAACAGCAGGGTCTTCTTGAAAGAGCATCCGCATTATTATGCTTTGTGCCTCTTCTATGCTCAATGCTCTTTCTTGGTGGCAAAACGGATCTACCTCTCTTCCTTGGTGCTTTGCAGCTGCGCTGAAAATGACCGATCCTTCCGCAGTTGAAACACTTAGGCTTTTCTTTGATATCACTTCCTGCCAGCAGTTGTCTCATTGCCTCCTTAACGCTAGCCACTAGGTTGTTATCCTCCTCAGACAAAACCTCCACATTCCGCACTTTATATATCTGTGGCTTGAAAACCATTCTGGCAGTCTCTTGAGCCAGCGCAAATGACACAGTTTCAGCGAAAGTGGATTTCTGCGTAGCGCACACCGCCAGTTTAACATCAGAGTCGCGAATGCCGTTAACGATAGCCTCAGTTTTAAAATGGTCCAGGAACGGGTGACTCTCGCCTGGATATGTGAGCTGCACTAAACGCTCGATTGCCATTGCGAAATCTTGTTGAGATTCGTTAGGCTTCTGAACTCTACATCGCAATTCCATTCTGTATAAATCGCGCTTGTGCTCACCACCATACTTGCGCTGCAATGCTGCCATTATTTCATTATAGTTGTTTCTGCAGCTTACTGGCACAGTCTCAAGTACCTCTGCGGCTGTACCCTTTAAGGACAAGATCAACTCTATGGCCTTTTCTTCAGCATCCCATCCATTTCTGCTAGCAAAACTGGAATTTGAAGATGTTTAATGGTACGCCGCCGTCGAAGCATGGCGCTTTTATCCGCGCAGAAACTTCCGCAACTGCTCGTACTGGCCCACCACTACACTCCAGGTTATGCATTTTGTCCTCTAGAGCATGCAATCTCTCTTCGAACTCCTTTGCATGCTGTTCCAGGCCACCGCGTTCTAGATGTTGGACTCTATCCGCCAGCTCTGAGAATTTATTCTCAATAGAATCCACCCTCCTGTTAATGGCTTCAGAAACCTCTACCAGGGTCTCGTTCATGGCTTTATTTGACTCCTGTATTTCGGCTACAAGTTTTTCCTGCATCTGCTGATTTTCGGCTACAAGTTTTTCCTGCATCTGCTGAGTTTCGGCTACAAGCTTTTCCTGCATCTGCTGAGAGTTTTGTTTTATTTCACTTATTTCGGCTACCAGCTTGTCACTGCTGATTCTTGATGCAGTTTGTGCATCACTGATTGCTTTTATCTGCTGAGAGTTCTGTTTCATTTCGATCATCATAACAGCGAACATTGAATTTATGTCCATGCTGCTGGTCGTGGCAGGAGGGCATACCTGCACATCGTCTTTGTCCTCAAACTCGTATGTCCCGATGTCCATGCCGCGATTCTTAAAGTCATCTATCAGCCTCTTCTGCAGTTCAGCGTTATTACCTGCAGTTGGCAATTCCAGCTTGCTGAGCTCCTTTTTCAGCTGTTCAACTTTTAGCTCATCAAATTTCATGATTATTTATTAAATTCTTTTTTTTTAATGTCCTTTTTTTCTCTTTTTCTTTAAATTGCAATGTCCTTTTAATTATTTTTGCAATCCCACTTCTGACACCAATTGTTACGTTTTTAGACCTTTTCGTAAAAACGGTTTTATTACTTATCCTTTAAGGATTCGTTTTATTGCATCAAATTAAAACACGGACAAATTAATTTAAAATATTTAATGCGGCAACACTTTATTTATTACTTAACATGAGTATTTGTACTACTCAACCCTCAGCGATGTTAACACGTCTATGTTTGAAATCACACTGATTCTTGCTGAGTTCTGGCAGCGCCTTTATATAGCAAAAATGACGTCGTCTGGTAACCTCGCGAAAGTTCTGGGTATGGTGGTTGTATTTTACTTGGCATGTGTGTGTTTGTATGACAATGCTGACTTGTTTGGTTTGCTTATGGTAACTATGTGTGTTTGAATGTATGAGTGTTCTGTGTGTTTTGCCTATGGTAACTATGAGTGGTTGTATGAATGAGTGTGTGGTTTTGTTTCATCTACGTGTTTATGGCTGTGTATACTTGTGAATCTATTTAGTTTTATTAGCAGCGAATACTTGCATACAAGATCATTAAGAATAACATCTCTTAGCATTTATGTTGATATGTTTGTTGTTGTTGTGGTTTACTCTTATTGGCACAGCCTTGAATGATCTTGTATATTCTGGAGTATTCCATTTCCGTTAATTTGAATATTATCTATATAGTGTTTGTAACATTTTGACAACTATAGATAATATTGCCAGTGCTGCCAAGTACATATAGCCACATTGTCGTTTTATTTAAATCTATTTCTAATCTTTGTAACAATATATTTATAGCCTTCATATAAAGTGAAATTTTATTACCATTGCTTGGGCGAAACCCCACAGCCTTTATCTGTTCTTCCATTACTTCTGTTTCTTCCAATGTTTTAATTAGAAGCATGGTAGCGACTTCGTGTATTTTTTTATCTCCTTTTTCTCCCGTCATGCGGCATACCGAGGACTCCACTTTTCGTAGCACCACCTTACACTCCATAAGCGCATTTGTTTGGGTCATTAATTCAGGTTTCAGTGAATGATAAAAAAAAATTTCATTAATGACATGACAATAGTAAAATTAGTACAATTCTTACATTTCTGTCCATCTGCTCTATCCTATTTGCTATAGCCTCCTAGTTGGAGACTATAGTCGACTGCCCATTCATCAGGATATGCTGGTTGTAAGCAATATTGTCTATTTTGTTTTCAATAGCTTGCATCTGCTTTAAAATAGTAATGATATCAGAAAAAAAAATAAATAAAAGTTGTTAATAGGTATTCTGACAATGTTTATAATAATTGATTGATATATACCTTGATTTTGAGTAGCGGTGTACGTTGTTTTAGGAATTCGTTCCTGGCTTGGACCACTGAGCCCCACATCACAGTCTTCCTTGTTTTTAGTCATTTTTCAGCTTGTTTTATTGATTTTATTAACAATTTTTAATTAAATTACTATTTAGAGTAATTGCAAAATACTAACTTCATTCGCAACTATATATGTTCCACTCCAAAATATATGTTAGAAATGGACAACAAATGCGATATTAGCATACGTTACCACTAGCAAAATCTTTTTCTATACACCATTTTATGTCCTAAAAATCTCCGAATTACCTTAAATTCATTTGTATACAAACTATATTATTGCGACAATAAATAAATAAGTGACGAAAGTATAATCAATAACTTTTCATAAAACTTATATTCAAACGATAATTAAATGAATGTGTACATATACGGCTATTATAATATAAACAATATGTATTACAAGAACCATCCTTCAAATTTCACGGCGAAAACAAAACAATGCGAGCGTAATATATATATTATTTTGCGAGCGTAATATATATAATTTTTGCTGAAAAACACTGTCATTCACAGGGAATTATCGCAAGGCCATTTAAATAGCAAAATTCGTTTTTCACTGCAAACTTAAATAAGACTTAAATTAAACTTAAATTTTAAGAAAAAGAAAACATTGTGATGTTGAGGAAAATTTGCTAAAAAATTCAAAAAAGTTACGTAAATAAAGTTAATTATCAATAGAATAAAATAAAAAAATCAATAAAATAATATTTATTGTACAAATAAACTCTTAACACAGTTGAAAAACTTAAAATAACTTCATGCACAACACTTGAAATACTTTGAATCATAAGCAAAATATATGTTTTCTGAACAATTGTGATTTTTGTTTACATATTTGAGCGTGCTCCCACATTTTTCGCATAAGTTACTTGAAGTATTTAAGTCTGACTGAAACACTGAAAACGTATTTAAACACAATTTAAGTTTATAGAAAAGTTAACTAATTTTGTACTTATATAAAAAGTCAAAAACTGGGGGTAATACTACTATGCTATTATATGATGTGTTTATTGTTTGAGAAAAATTAGTATATACAAAAAATTTCTCTCAAATAAGGCTAAATGAATGAGAATAAAAATACTTTTTAGAAAAGCCCTTTTACTAGGCCTCGCTACCTCACTGTGAATGTAAGAGAAAAGACTAAAGGTTGGAGTAGCCGAACCCCAAAATTTTAAATGTAAGCTAAATGTGTCAGCTGATCCAACCTGGTATATGGGTAGCTGTCCAAACACTTACTTCACTGTAAGAAAATGTTACCGTAACGTCCCAACCTGCAGAAAATAGAATTTCATTCTACGGTTACATGACAGATGTAAGACAGTGATGGACTGTATACATGTTGTATGAGAATGGGGCACAAAAGGCCTTTTTTGGTACTTATTTCTGTTTTCATATGTTTAGTTGATAATTATATATTAAGACATGATAGACGTATTTTATATGTTTAACTTTCTAAATAAATGTTTTATTTTTAATGAAATATCGAATGTCTGTATGTGGTTGTGCGTTGCAGAGTAGTATGGGTATTAAACATCGTTAATACATTGGCGTCATATTAGAATATATTTCATCTATATTGCAATATAGAAATAATTGTGTTCAAGTTATTAAATATATGGCATAAAATTACTTATTGTCCAATTCGTTGCGTATGTTGGTGTTTCTGTTGTCTATAACCACCTTTTAATTAATTGCGTACTTTTTCAACACAAACGCAAATAATGTAAACATATTGAAGTGCCATCAATGTTTCAGACAGATGTTTAGAATTTTATTGTATATATTTATTAAAGTGATATGCATTTCTTTGTGGAAGTTTGTTTGTAAAAGTGATACGCAATTGTGGTAAAGGCAAGGCAAATTTCATTTTAAATTAAATTATTTTAGGTGGACGATGAAAAATTGATATTGCTTGTAGAAGCAAACGATTGCATTTATAATAAATTGTCCAGAGGATTTAAGAATCCTGAACAGAAAAGAACCGTGTGGAAGCAAATCTCTTCACAAATGGGATACCCAGGTAAGTTATTTATATTGAAACATAAAGTGTTACTTAACTATATAATAGTTAATACATAGTATATGTGGCTTCATAATTAAATATTTATGTATGTTTATCTTTTTACAGAGGAAATATGCCAAAAAAGATGGTCGTGTCTGCAGGACAGGTATGTCAAAGAAAAGAGGCAGGAAAATTTGCCATCTGGTAGCGGTGCAATCTACACGTCACAGTGGCCTCTAATGTCCACAATGGGATTTATAGCACCTCACATTGTGCCGAGACCGTAAGTCATACATGTTGCAATATATACCCAGATGTGCTTTTATATATAAATTTATATTTGCTTTTCATTTATGTAACATACAGCATGCAAAGTTCTTATAATGTGTGCAGGGAATACAACCCGATAAATTCACCACCACAAACACACATTTCAATTTCAGCAGATCCTCCTTACTCGCCAGTACCTGCTTCAAAAGTGTTGGCAGATACAATTGAAGAAACTGAAGTGTTATCAGCTGCCCCTAGAGTGACTAAAAGAAAGAGGGATCAAAATGAAGACCCACATTTTTCCGAAGCCCTTGACGCTTTCTGTGCGAAAGCAAGGCGAAAAGTCAGCGAAGAAGACGACGCACTTAGTGGCTTCGGAAAAATGATCGTAGCCACTATTCGCACATTTAGTGAAAGGAAGCAGGTATTGGCGATGGAAAAGGTTACTTCACTGGTGATGCAAATAAAGTTGGAAGAAGAATAACCATTTTTGTAAATATGTAAATATGTATGTATAATTAGTTATTTAACTTAATATTTTTAAAAAGACTGAATTTATGTGCCTTATTTTTATTAGTAAGTAAGTTAGTTGTATAGTTATTTATTCTGTGAAATTGTTTTTTCTTTTGCTCCTTATTTTTTAATAATATGTTGCATAATATGAAAACTGAATTCTTTGTTATTTTACTTTATTGTTTAATTATAGAAAACTTGTTACTTTAAAACTTTTAGTAAGTAAGTTAGTTTTATAATCTACAACATGTGTAATTATTTATTCTGATGAAATTGTTTTTTCTTTTGTTCCTTATTTTTAATAATATGTTGCATTATATAAAGACTGAATTCTTTGTTATTTTACTTTATTGTTTAATTATAGAAAATTTGTTACCTTTAAGCTTCTAGTACAAAATTATTTCAAATATGTTTATAATTTTAAAAATAAAAATATATATATATATATATATATATATATATATATATAATATGAAATTTATTTGTTGGGTGGTTAAGCAATGTCTATATGCATTTCATTGGCGCTCTTTACCAAATCGTCAGTAGACTTCAACCACAGTTTTGCAAAGTTTCAAACTTCTCAACTTATTAAAAGACTTCCAAGAACCATCTAAGAATTATGTTAAATAAATTAACTATAAAATTCACAAACAATTTCAAAAAATCACATTATAATAAGTGTAGCAGGCTATGAAACTTATACAAACCAAACCCAACAAACAACTTTTATTCGATACGACTCTATTTTATTTTTCTATACCTTTATACAATTAGAAATCCCTCGGATAACAATGAAAGTATTTATAAGGCAAAATGAAAAATAAAATCTCAATTGAATTGTTAATAAACTAATTTTTTGACATATTGTCATTGTACTATTATAATATGAAATTTATTTGTTGGGTGGTTAAGCAATGTCTATATGCATTTCATTGGCGCTCTTTACCAAATCGTCAGTAGACTTCAACCACAGTTTTGCAAAGTTTCAAACTTCTCAACTTATTAAAAGACTTCCAAGAACCATCTTTTCTAATTGTATAAAGGTATAGAAAAATAAAATAGAGTCGTATCGAATAAAAGTTGTTTGTTGGGTTTGGTTTGTATAAGTTTCATAGCCTGCTACACTTATTATAATCACACCTATTCTGCGTTTCGATTAAGTCTCCGCATTCAGTTCCGTTGCGATCGAAAATTGGTATTCTGAAGAAAAACGGAATCGAAAGAAAAAGAAGAAGACAACAATGTTTACAAAATTAATAGCATCACTGTGGATGTGGAAATGAAATAGCAAAATAAGCAAGTTTGTTATCATTTTCATAAACAAAATGTCAAATTTAATACAAAAAGTTGTATGTATACATAATTAAAAATAAGTTCTTGATAAAGTTTAATAAAAAAATTGTTAAATAAAATAAAAAAATATAAAAACAAAATAAAATTAGTTGTTCATAAACGTATTACAGTGCAAAGAATCTTGATCGCTGGTGGTATCCGCATGGAATGTCTGCTTTAGACGCCATTAAATTTGGCAATTTTTCATACTGCTCTGGTGACCTGTATACTTAAAAAAACACATCAGATTCGGGTACAAAAATTAACAATTTAGTTTTTTTCAATCGTTTCTGAACATTTTATCTCATTTTCTACTTACATTTTTTTCTATTTTAAACTTTTTAACTAAAAAACACGGATAAAGAAAACCCCTCCGTTAACAAAAAAACAACTGAGAAAAACGGAGCTCCGATCGTAATGCAGAATACATACAATCGAAAGAAACTGAGCGGAATCGTAACGCAGAATACCAAAGCTGCCAGACGGAGAAAATTTCGATTCGAATCGAAACGCAGAATAGCCCCAAATGTGATTTTTTGAAATTGTTTGTGAATTTTATAGTTAATTTATTTAACACAATTCTCAGATGGTTCTTGGAAGTCTTTTAATAAGTTGAGAAGTTTGAAACTTTGCAAAACTGTGGTTGAAGTCTACTGACGATTTGGTAAAGAGCGCCAATGAAATGCATATAGACATTGCTTAACCACCCAACAAATAAATTTCATATTATAATAGTAAAATGACAATATGTCAAAAAATTAGTTTATTATATATATATATATATATATATATATATATATATATATTCAATTCAGCATTTAAATAAATACAAACGCATTGATATATACTATGTATATATATGCATGTATATAACTTATAAGAAGTTGTGTTTTACATTATATATTATATTGCACAGGAATAGCGCCTTCATTGCAAAGATGTTCTGCCAACCGTTTCCTTAAATTCATTGAAGTTTGAGTGGATATTCTTATATGGGTAGAAATCGATCGCAAAGACCTTTCACCCTGTACCCTTAATTGATTCCTCCATTCTCCATCTTGGAAGGAGCCATCTTCGGTCTCTTGTTCCACAAAGTTTGCTGGACAATACCATTTTTTAATATCGTTTAGCATTATAAAGTTATGCAGAACTGTGCAGGCCAGTACAATAGTATCGACGTTGTTCGGCGACATTTCAATTGTAGTTAATAGATTTCTCCAATGTGCACTGAGTATTCCAAAGCAGTTTTCAATTACACGTCGCGCTCTTGAAAGCCTATAATTAAAAACCCTTTCACTTCTATCTAAATTTGAACAAAGATATGGACGCATTAAATTGTTTCGCAGAGGAAAGGCAGCGTCCGCTACAAAATAATGCGGAAAGGAATCCGAACATGCACAACTTAAAGGCTTGTTTGGTGGCACTGGTATTTTGCCAGAAATTACGGATTCTCCAAATGATGACAGGCGAAATATTCCTGTAAAAGATATATTATATCACTTCTATTAATACAACGCAAAATAATTATATATGTATCTGTGTATGTACATATGTATGTATGTATATCCTTACCTCCATCACTTTGGCTACCAAAGCTGCCCATGCTAACGGATGTAAAAGTATATTTTGCATCACATACTGCCATCAGGACTAAACTAAAATATTTTTTATAGTTGTAGTACAGGGAACCAGAATTCTTAGGGCATTTTATTGCTATATGCTTGCCATCTATAGCACCCACGCAATTAGGCATATCCCATAACATATTGAAATCTCTTACAATGTCCCGATATTGAGATGTTATTGGCTCGCTTAGATATAATGGCGACAACAAACGCCACAGTACGTCGCAGGTTTCCAATATTATACATCGAATTGTGGATTTTCCAAGTTTGTGACTCCAAGCTATAGACTGTAAAGAACAGCCATGTCCCAAATGCCTATAATAAATATGTATATTTGTACTGCGATAGTTTATAGAATACAATTTTTTCTTACAGCAAGGTTATTGAAAGCCTTTCTTCTGATCCAATTCGTTGTCTCGGCTTCGTAAGTTCATCACGCACAATACTCATCAGCAAGTCAAATAATGTGGAAGAAATGCGCGTGTGCTTAAAAAATTGTTTCTCGTCAAACATTTTTATGTTTCGGAAAACTTTCTTGTTACAACCCGTAACAATATAGTCTTTGTTTATGGGTCTAACACGCCACCGTATTTTCCGGCGCGTCTGTTTTTTTTAATTCTCTATGTATCTTTTGCACAAACGTACAAAATTTAAGCCGATAAACATATCTTCCATATCTATTATGTTGTGTTATTTTCTTTTTTAAATACACTAAATAAAAACTTACAAACAATATAATAATTTATGAATTTATTTGCGTGTATAATTATTTGATGTTCGTTTATGTCACAAACAGACGATACGTTTTCAAGGGTTCTATAAGTGTATCAACATTTACATTTAAAGATAACTTACATTTAGCTTACATTTAAAATTTTGGCGTTCGGCTACTCCAACCTTAATCTAACTCACAATCGCAATGACATCACTGCTTTAGGACGATATTCTAAATTCTGCAGGTTGAGACGTTACGGCAATATTTTCTTACAGTAAAGTAAAAGAAGGAATGACCGAACGCTGAAATTTTAGGTGTAAGGTAAGTGTGTCAGCTGATCCAACTTGGTATATGGCGAACTGTGTAAACACTTACTTCACTGTAAGAAAATGTTACCGTAACGTCCCAACCTGCAGAAAATAAAATTTCATTCTACGGTTACACGACAGCTGTAAGACAGTGATGGATTGTATGTATGTTGTATGAGAATGGGGCAAAAAAGGCCTTTTAGGTACTTTTTTCTCTTTTGATATGTTTAGTTGATAATTCTGTTAAATGACTTTATATACGTATTTTATATGTTTAACTTTCTAAATAGATGTTTTATTTTCATTGAAATGTCGAATGTCTGTATGTGGTTCTTCGTTGCAGCGTTCTAGTACCATTCAACATCCGCTTATACATATATTTTATTCACATGTATATGTATGTTTTATCATAGAAGCATGAATATATAAAATTTCATATCAAAAATCGTATTTAATTATTCCCATTATGAGAAACTTATACATTTGTGTCATATTAGAAAACATTTCATATATATTGCAATATGGTAATATATGTCTCCAGATTATGTTTCTGCAGTCTATCAGTGCCTTTTATTTAATTTGCGTACTTTTTCAACCCAACGTGAAATATATAAACATATTGAAGTGCCATCAATTTTGTATGTATAAAAATTGCGTTGTTTGTAAATAATTATTTGTTGTTGGTTTATGTGAATAACAGATGGCACATTTTTAAAGGTTCTATAAGTATAGTAACATTTTAAAAGACTTACATATAGCTAACATAAAATGTCAGCGTTCGGCTATTCCAACCTTAAGTATTTACGTAGTTTGGTAAATAACAGGTTAAATCAGCTGCCACATTTAGCACCACCTTTAAAAGTTCAGCGTTCGGCTATTCCATGGTTAAGACGTGCATGTTTTCCATCTCTATATTTATATTGATATTACTTCTGGCCACACTGAAGTATTAAATCTCTACCATTTAATTCTGTATTGCTTCAAAAGCAACACTGCTAGACTTTACAGAATAGTGTGTATTTGTAAAGCATCAAATTTATAACTAGTTATGAGTGTATATATAGAAAATTTTAAAGGCTGTGAAAAAATAATTACCAAACTCTGTAGAAATGATTTAATTCGTTCAAAGTGAATTTTAAAATGTCTACATGATTTATCAATGATGCTGAAAATGCACATTTTCGATTTAGACAATTGAATTAATCATCATTGTAAAACAAAAGTTAAATGAAAGAAAAACAATAGCCTGTGTAAAGTGATTTTGAGTCAGTGTTTGGTTGAGCTAATATACATGTCCACAAATGCATGATATAAATGCTTCGGTGCATGCTATGAACAGGCCCATGAATTTATGTGTGTGTGTAGAAATACTGAATCCGTGCTAAATATACGTTTCTTGTTCTTGTAGTTGCTACTAATATAACAAAAATAGAACTATATAGTGAAATGATATAGCCTTACATTATTACCACTTATACAAAACAATCCCGTATGCAGTGCTGCCACATGGTATCGCCTTCTATAATATATATATATATATATATATATATATTTAAATAAATAGATATATGTATATATATATATATATATATATATATATATATATATAAATAAATAGATATATATATATATATATATATATATATATATAAATAAATAGATATATATATATATGGCTTAAGTTTACAATACGTTTCATTCTCCGACTTTTATGAAACTTTTGTCATCGGTAGTACTCTTAAATCTAAGAATTGTGGTAAAAAATTTTGGAGCGGACGCTCTTAGTTTGGGAGTTATGAGCCTCTAAAGTTCAGACATATATGTGCCTATAACATCCTTTATATAAGCGGTACATAGTTGATATGGGTACTGTATATATACAACCTGTATTTATGCTGATTTGGAAAGGGTAGCGTTTAAAAATTCATATTTTTGTATAGACTTTTTTTACAAAAGTACCGTTAAATCGAAAAGGGGTATTTATAACGGTTTTTTATTATATAGTAAAATGGATAGAAGACTTTCATACCTTTCTTTTGACACCTATATCCTATATATCTAATAAGGAATGAAGACTACAAAGGATTTAAAACTTAAAATAATGTCAGGTATGATTTTACTGAACGTTGAAACATTTCATACAGTTGTGAAACAATCTCGTTATTAGAAGTGTACGCATACAAATGTATAACAGGTTTAGTTGTTAATGTTTTTGCTACTTGCATAATTGTTTTTGCAATATATGAGTATACACATATGTAAGGGAAGAAAATGCTGAAGCCCGGCCGAAGGCCGGCAATGCAGAAAATCTTTCCTCAGCGAAGCCACTGTTCGACATACATAGAGGAGAAAATGCTGAAGCCCGGCCAGAGGCCGGCAATGCAGAAAATCTTTCCTCAGCGAAGCCACTGTTCGACATACGTAGAAGAGAAAATGGTGAAGCCCGGCCGGAGGCCGGCAATGCAGCAAATCTCTTCTCAGCGAAGCCACTGTTCGACATACGTAGAGGAGAAAATACTGAAGCCCGGCCGGAGGCCGGCAATGCAGAAAATCTTTACAGCGCGGCAGTACTAAATTTGAAGTCCATTATTATCACAAGAAACATTTTTGTGTTACACTCATTGTATATTTTTGTATACTTAATATGTGTAGTTCTGTGAAAACATAACTATCTTCAACTTTTAGGTTTTAAGTCCTCTGTAGTGTCTTCATTACTTATCAGATATTTATGATACAGATGTCAAATGAAAGGTATGAATGTCTTCTATCTATTTTACTATACAATAAAAAACCGTTATATAGACCCCTTTTCGATTTAAAGGTACTTTTGTAAAAAAAGTCAGAACAAAAATATGAATTTTTAACCGCTACCCTTTCCGAATCAGCACAACCACAGGTTGTTATATACCGTTTGAAAGGTATTTACAAGACCTTTCTAACAA
>OY776281.1:17872037-17874537 GCA_963675445.1 Linnaemya vulpina
TTCTAAATTTTTGTTTATCATATCTAAAAATTTCTATTTGTTTCTTGTTGTCATGGTCTTTATTCAAACTATTTTTTATACATATTTCTATTATTTCATGATCAGATATTTTGTTTATTCTGCTATTATTTACATTAACATTGAAATTGTTTGTTATAACATAATCAATTATTGTTTTTGAGTCTCGCGTAACTCTTGTGTAATTAGATGTTATTTGCATTAGTCCATTATCATTTATGATCTGTTGTAATTTGTTTTTATAAAAACTTTCTTTTGCCCAATCCACATTAAAATCACCAGCAATAATTATGTCCGTGCTCCTATCACATATTTCTTCTATTGTTTGTTCAAATACTTCATAAAATTCTGAATCCCGACTGCTTGGTGATCGATATACTGCTGCGAATATGATTGACGTATTTTTTACCTTAATGCTATACGCGCTAATCCAATATTTCAAGTTTTGCACCTTTTCACATATAACATTCACCTGCCAATCCTTATTAAAGTATATACTTGTGCCACCCGTTCTTGAAGAATTAGATAATGTTACATATAGATTGTACCCTTCTAGTTGTATTTCCGCTTCATCTACTCTATCCGTTAAATGTGTTTCCGCTAGTATTATGAAGTCCGGCTTTTCGATATCTGCAAGCGCCTCAACTTGGTTAAAATTGTTAATTAGTCCTTGTACATTTGTGTAAACTCCTTGTAAATTCTGTAATTGTTAATCTACCAATCCCATTGTTCTCTTTTTTAACTTCAGTTTATTTTGATAGACTGGACATACTTTACTTGTTGTAGCATGATTTTCGTCAAGTTCCAAATTTAGCTTTTTGTTTGAATTCATATATATATGTATTTATATATATATATATATATATATATATATATATATATATGTATTTATATATATATATATATATATATATATATATATATTATCTATATATTTAAATATATATATATATATATATATATATATATATATATTATCTATTTATTTAAATATATATGTATATATATATATATATATATATATATATATATTTATTATCTATTTATTTAAATATATATATATATATATATATATATATATATATACTATATACATATCTATTTAAATATATATATATATATATATATATATATATACATATCTATTTATTTAAATATATATATATATATATATATATATATATATATATATATATATATATATGCATATATCTATTTATTTAAATATATATATATATATATATATATATATATATATATGTCTATTTATTTATATATATATATATATATATATATATATATATATATATGTATATATGTCTATTTATTTTTAATTTTATATTTATTTATTTATTTTATAAATATATATATATATATATATATATATATATATACATAGATCTATTTATTTAAATATATATATATATATATATATATATATATATATATATATACATAGATCTATTTATTTAAATATATATATATATATATATATATATATATATATATATACATAGATCTATTTATTTAAATATATATATATATATATATATATATATATATATATATATGTCTATTTATTTATATATATATATATGTCTATTTATTTATTTATTTTATAAATATATATATATATATATATATATATATATATGTCTATTTATATATATATATATATATATATATATATATATGTCTATTTATATATATATATATATATATATATATATATATATGTCTATTTATTTATATATATATATATATATATATATATATATATATGTCTATTTATATATATACAAAATTTTTTTACCACAATTCTTAGATTCTAGAGTACTACCGATGACAAAAGTTTCATAAAAATCGGAGAATGAAACGTATTGTAAACTTGTTCCATATATATATATATATATATATAAATAAATAGACATATATATAGATATTTATATATATATATATATATATATATATATATATTTATATATATATATATATATATATATATATATAAATAAATAGATATATATGTATATATATATATATATATATATATATATATATATATAAATAAATAGACATATATACATATATATATATATCTATATATATATATATATATATATATATATAAATAGACATATATATATATATATATATATATATATATACATATATATATATATATATATATATATATATTTATATATATATATATATATATATATATATAAATAAATAGATATATATATATATATATATATATATATATATATATATATATATATATATAAATAAATAGATATATATATATATATATATATATATATATATATAAATAAATAGATATATATATATATATATATATATATATATATATATAAATAAATAGATATATATATATATATATATATATATATATATAAATAAATAGACATATATATATATATATATATATATATATATATATATATATATATTTAAA
>OY776281.1:17904537-17924537 GCA_963675445.1 Linnaemya vulpina
AGATATAATATATATATATATATATATATATATATATATATATTTAAATAAATAGATATAATATAAATATATTGTTACGTTTTTAGACCTTTTCGTAAAAACGGTTTTATTACTTATCCTTCAAGGATTCGTTTTACTGCATCAAATTAAAACACGGACAAATTAATTTAAGAAATTTAATGCGGCAACACTTTATTTATTACTTAACACGAGTATTTGTACTACTCAACCCTCAGCGATGTTAACACGTCCATATTTGAAATCACACTGACTATCGCTGAGCTTTGGCAGCGCCTTTATATAGCAAAAATGACGTCGTCTGGTAACCTCGCGAAAGTTCTGGGTATGGTGGTTGTATTTTACTTGGCATGTGTGTGTTTGTATGACAATGCTGACTTGTTTGGTTTGCTAATGGTAACTATGTGTGTTTGAATGGATGAGTGTTCTGTGTGTTTTGCCTATGGTAACTATGAGTGGTTGTATGAATGAGTGTGTGGTTTTGTTTCTTCTACGTGTATATGGCTGTGCTTTATTAGCAGCGAATACTTGCATACAAGATCATTAAGAATAACATCTCTTAGCATTTATGTTGCTATGTTTGTTGTTGTTGTGGTTTACTCTTATTGGCACAGCCTTGAATGATCTTGTATATTCTGGAGTATTCCATTTCCGTTAATTTGAATATTATCTATATAGTGTTGACCAGGGTTGTAACATTTTGACAACTATAGATTAATTGGCAGTGCTGCCAAGTACATATAGCCACATTGTCGTTTTATTTAAATCTATTTCTAATCTTTGTAACACTGCCGCCCACTTAAGCCTGTTTGACCCGAATAGACCCTGTTCGACCCGAATAGGCATACAATCACCTCTTTCATAGTGCGCCAATCGTTCGAGATGTACTATCTTCATTTTCGACCTTGGGCTATTGTGCTTCTGTATCCGGTATACAACGTCATTCACTCTCTTAATCACTTTATACGGGCCATCCCAGTGAGTCTGTAATTTTGGTGACAATCCTTTCTTCCGTTGTGGGTTATACAGTAAAACCAATTGTCCTTCCATAAATCCCTCCGAGTTTGCTGCGCGGTCATACCTAGCCTTCATCTTGTCACTGACCATCTTGATTCTATTGCGCACGAACTCATGCAGTTCGTTTAAGTCCTCCTTCTCCTGGGACGTAATAGCTCCTTCCTCTACAGTTGGCTTAACACCAAATTCCAAATCACCAGGTAGTTTTAATTCCGTCCCGAAGATAATTTTAGCTGGCGTTCTTGATGTTGAGTCGTGTACAGCTGACCTATATGCCATCAAAAATTTGGGGATGTGCTCGTCCCAATCCCTCTGATGGGTGCTTACTACTTTTCGTAGGTACTCTTCTAGGGTGCGATTGAACTTTTCTACCATGCCATCAGACTGTGGATGCAGCGGCGTCGTTCTGGTTTTCTTTATCCCATACAACTCGCACATTTCCCTGAATATGGCAGACTCGAAATTCCTTCCTTGGTCGGAATGTAATTCTATTGGGACACCATAGCGACATACCCAGTTGTTGACAAAAGCATTTACAATTGTCTTTGCTTCCTGGTTAGGTATAGCATATACTTCTGGCCATTTACTGAAATAGTCCATTACCACAAGTACATAACGATTTCCGGCTTCGGTGACGGGAAAGGGACCTGCTACATCCATTGCGATCCGCTCGAATGGTGCTCCTGAGTTGTATTGTTGCAGCTGTCCCCGGCTTCTTCTTACTGGGCCTTTGGCTGCTATGCACTGTGGGCAGTTTGCTATCCAGTCAGCTACGGCTTGTTGACATCCAACCCAATAAAAACGCTGCTTCAGTTTCTCAAGTGTTTTTGTTACTCCAAGATGACCGCCACTGGGTCCATTATGAAACTCCTGTAAAACTTTACTTATCTTGGAGTATGCCACAACTATTAAATTTGAAGTTGTTTTGCCATCTACACTTTCCCATACGCGGTATAAACACTTCCACAACGCCTTCCTTTTGCTCGGTTCTAACACAATGTTTACACTCTAAACAGCACGGTCTTCTCGAAAGAGCATCCGCATTGTTATGCTTTATGCCCCTTCTATGCTCAATGCTGAAGTCGTAGCTCTGCAGGCGCTCAATCCACCTTGCCAGTTGCCCTTCAGGATTTTTAAACTGCAATAGTCATCTCAGTGCAGAATGATCGGTCCTTAATGTAAAGTGTTGACCATACAGGTACTTATGGTAATGTTTAATGCATTCCAATACCGCCAGAAGCTCACGTCGTGTCACACAGTAATTCCTATCAGGTTTTGAGAGTACACGGCTACAGTACCCTATGACCTTCTCAGTGCCATTTACTACTTGGGATAGCACACCACCTATGCCATAGCCGCTCGCATCAGTATCCAGCACAAATTTTTCTCCAGCTATGGGATACGCTAGCACTGGTGACGTACATAATAATTCTTTGAGTTTCTGGAAGGGTTTTTCCTGTGGCTCGCCCTAATGGTATGGTCTTGACTTCTTTGTCAGCTCATGCAAGCTTGCAGCTACACTGGCAAAATTCGGCACAAAACGTCTAGTATGTGCAAAGGCCCAAAAAGCTGCGCAATTCATGAAGATTTTTAGGTTGATGCCAGTCCCTTACTGCTTTTATTTTATCTTTATCTGTTGAGATTCCGTCTGCTGTAACACGATGCCCCAAATACTTTACTTCTTTCTGGAACAATGCACATTTCTTCAAGCTGAGTTTCAATCCAGCTGATGATATTCGTTCAAGAACTTCTGCCATGTTTTTGAGGTGTTCATCAAAAGTTTTCCCCATCACGATTATGTCATCGAGATATACCAAGCATGTCTTCCAGTGAAGTCCTATCAGTACCTTCTCCATTAGGCGTTCAAATGTGGCTGGAGCATTGCAGAGACCAAATGGCATGACTTTGAACTGCCATAATCCGTTGTCGACACTGAAGGCAGTTTTCTCCTTGTCTTTCTCTGCGATCTCCACTTGCCAATATCCGCTTCGCAAGTCCAGCGTAGAGAACCATTTGGTACCAGCTAGCGTGTCCAAAGTGTCATCGATCCTGGGGAGCGGATAACTGTCCTTCTTGGTTATGTCATTGAGCTTCCTGTAGTCTACGCAGAATCTAGTACTGCCATCTTTCTTTTTAACTAAGACTACAGGCGAACTCCAAGGACCAGAAGATGGCTCAATTACGCCATCACGCTCCATTTCACTTACAAGCTCTTTTACTTTATCCCGCTTTGCTAGGGGTACGCTTCTGGGTGGCTGTTTAATCGGCCTAGCTTCGCCTGTGTTAATTTCATGTTTAACCAATGCAGTTCTACCCTGGCTTTGGCTTCCCATGGCGAAGATACTGGCATGCCTTTTTAGTAACTGCTTGGCTTTATTTTTATCTGTCGCTGATAGACCTGCTACCCATTCCTCTACTATTCCTCAAATTGTTCACGTTCTTTTGCGGACAAATTAGTAGGCTCTATCTTCTTCTCGCAGTTTATTATTGCCTCTGCTGGAGTACACTGGCCAACATCGGAATTTTCTTTGATGACTTTTTCATGGTCTGACAAGTTAAGCACTCTTATAGGGACTATTCCTCCTCCACTAGTTTTCACTAGAGCTTTCGCTGTTATAAGCTCTCTCTTTAGATCTTCCGGTTCTACAACCAACAACCGATTGTCCTCACAATCTCCCCTCATCCGCGCCCATATGACTGTTTCAGACTGCGGCGGTATTGTCTGACTCTCAATAGCAAATACTCTTGTTACTTGCGGTTTGTTGTCATATCCAACATCAAGGGGTATTTCCACATTACGCGAAATAATCAGCTGTTGTCCCATATGTAGATTAATGCCATGATTAATCATAAAATCGGCTCCAATAATAACCTCATCGACAATATCGGCAACAATAAACACATGCCTCACGTTGATGTTGGCTATAGTCACCTTCACTTCAATCTTACCATAGACCGTGGCAGGCTCTCCAGTAGCTGTACGTAGCCGTATATTGCTTAACCGCTCGCATTTCCCCTTTACTATATCGGGCCTTATTATTGACTGCGATGCCCCTGTGTCTATGGTAAGTACGTGCTTTTCCCCGTTGATGTGTCCGGACGCAGTGAGGTTGCTATTTTTCTACTGCATCACTGATATGGAGATTGTGGGGCCCTCGTTTGTGAGAGCTAGCTCTTGCCCCTTAGTGCTAGCTCGTTTTAGTTTAACGGGGACTCTTGTGATGTTGTTTGGTTCACCCGTTTGCTGTTTCTTGGTGGCGAAACAGATCTACCTCTCTTCCTTTGTGCTTTGCAGCTGCGCTGAAAATGACCGATCTTTCCGCAGTTAAAGCACTTAGGCTTTTCTTTGATAGCCTTCTCTGCCAGCAGTTGTCGCATTGCCTCCTTAACGCTAGCCACTAGGTTGTTATCCTCCTCAGACAAAACATCCACATTCCGCACTTTACATATCTGTGGCTTGAAAACCATTCTGGCAGTCTCTTGAGCCAGCGCAAATGACACAGTTTCAGCGAAAGTGGATTTCTGCGTAGCGCACACCGCCAGTTTAACATCAGAGTCGCGAATGCCGTTAACGAAAGCCTCAGTTTTAAAATGGTCCAGGAACGGGTGACTCTCGCCTGGATATGTGAGCTGCACTAAACGCTCGATTTCCATTGCGAAATCTTGTAGAGATTCGTTAGGCTTCTGAACTCTACATCGCAATTCCATTCTGTATAACTCGCGCTTGTGCTCACCGCCGTACTTGCGCTGCAATGCTGCCATTATTTCATTGTAGTTGTTTCTGCTGCTTACTGGCACAGTCTCAAGTACCTCTGCAGCTGTACCCTTTAAGGACAAAATCAACTCTATGGCCTTTTCTTCAGCATCCCATCCATTTCTGCTAGCAACCGTCTCGAACTGGAATTTGAAGATGCCTAAAGGTACGCTGCCGTCGAAGCATGGCGCTTTTATCCGCTCAGAAACCTCCGCAACTGCTCGTACTGGCCCGCCGCTACACTCCAGGTTATGAACTTTGTCCTCTAGAGTATGCAATTTCTCTTTGACCTCCTTTGCATGCTGTTCCAGCTCTGAGAATTTATTCTCAATAGAATCCACCCTCCTGTTAATGGCTTCAGAAACCTCTACCAGGGTCTCGTTCATGGCTTTATTTGACTCCTGTATTTCGGCTACAAGTTTTTCCTGCATCTGCTGAGTTTCGGCTACAAGCTGCTCCTGCATCTGCTGAGAGTTCTGTTTTATTTCAGTTATTTCGGCTACAAGCTTGTCCTGCATCTGCTGAGAGTTCTGTTTTATTTCACTTTGTGCATCACTGATTGCTTTTATCTGCTGAGAGTTCTGTTTCATTTCGATCATCATAGCAGCGAACATTGAATTTATGTCCATGCTGCTGGTCGTGGCAGGAGGGCATACCTGCACATCATCTTTGTCCTCAAACTCGTAGGTCCCGATGTCCATGCCGCGATTCTTAAACTCATCTATCAGCCTCTTCTGCAGTTCAGCCTTGTTACCTGCAGTTGGCAATTCAAGCTTGCTGAGCTCCTTTTTCAGCTGTTCAACTTTTAACTCATCAAATTTCATGATTATTTATTTAAATTTTTTTTTTTTTTAATGTCCTTTTATTTTCCTTTCTTAAATTGCAATGTCCTTTTAATTATATTTGCAATCCCACTTCTGACACCAATTGTTACGTTTTTAGACCTTTTCGTAAAAACGGTTTTATTACTTATCCTTCAAGGATTCGTTTATTGCATCAAATTAAAACACGGACAAATTAATTTTAGAAATTTAATGCGGCAACACTTTATTTATTACTTAACACGAGTATTTGCACTACTCAACCCTCAGCGATGTTAACACGTCTATGTTTGAAATCACACTGACTCCCGCTGAGCTCTGGCAGCGCCTTTATATAGCAAAAATGACGTCGTCTGGTAACCTCGCGAAAGTTCTGGGTATGGTGGTTGTATTTTACTTGGCATGTGTGTGTTTGTATACATGACAATGCTGGCTTGTTTGGTTTGCTTATGGTAACTATGTGTGGTTGAATGTATGAGTGTTCTGTGTGTTTTGCCTATGGTAACTATGAGTGGTTGTATGGATGAGTGTGTGGTTTTGTTTCTTCTACGTGTATATGGCTGTGTATACTTGTGGATCTGTTTAGCTTTATTAGCAGCGAATACTTGCATACAAGATCATTAAGAATAACATCTCCTAGCATTTATGTTGCTATGTTTGTTGTTGTTGTGGTTTACTCTTATTGGCACAGCCTTGAATGATCTTGTATATTCTGGAGTATTCCATTTCCGTTAATTTGAATATTATCTATATAGTGTTTGTAACATTTTGACAACTATAGATAAAATTGCCAGTGCTGCCAAGTACATATAGCCACATTGTCGTTTTATTTAAATCTATTTCTAATCTTTGTAACAATATATATATATATATATATATATATATATATATGTATGTATATATACATATATAAATATATATATATATATATTTATATATATATATATATATATATATATATATATTAATATATATATATATATATATATATATATATATATCTATATATATATATATATATATATATATATATATGTATTTATATATATATAAATATATATATATATATATATATATATATATATATATATATATATATATATATATATATATATATATATATATATATATATATACAAATATATATATATATATATATATATATATATATACATATATATATATATATATATATATATATATATGTATATATGTATATATATATATATATATATATATATATATAAATATATAAATATATGTATATATATATATATATATATATATATATATATAAATATATATATATATATATATATATATATATATATACATATATATATATATATATATATATATATATATATATATTTATATATACATATATATATAAAACAAACTTTTTGTTTAATATTTTTTTTAATGGCTTTACTGATTTGATGATTAAAATTTACACAGTGAGATACTAATGCTGTTTTTTATGAAGAAATATTGTTTCTATATATTTGATCTGTTCTATGACCTGCTAACCTGGTTTTAAATTTGTTTTTAGTTGTAGCTACATATATTTTATTACAATTTTCACTACTATTACCACTACAAGGAATGTGATAAACTATATTTGATCTTTCTAAAAGTTGTATTTTATCTTTTGTTTTGCTTAATAATTTACCTACAGTTTCATACATTCTAAGTGCCATTCTATATTTCTTATTATCATATATTTTAGATTTCTCTAATCATTCTGACATTTTTGGTACATATGTTAAAGATTTATATATTTTTATTTCAGAAGAAACATCTACATTCCTGCTGTTATATCTATATTGTCTTATTAATTTGCAAATTAAATAATTAGTTAAACCATTATTAACTAATATATTTCTAATAATTTTTATATTCTTACTATGAAACTCAATATCACTTACTGATACTATTCTTTCTATAAGATTTTTAGCATTAGTATCTCACTGTGTAAATTTTAATCATTTTCCAGATTTTAATAATGTCTCAATTTTAAATACAGAGAATAATTATAAACGTAGATACATGTTAAAAATGCTACATATTATTAATGTTCCAATAGATAAGAGAATTAATTTTAAGGCAGATACAGCTAATGTTGCTCACGCATATAGATATTTATTAAATAAAAACGGAAATTAAATTATAGGATATAATAATATATTTGTTTCCTTACATATACATTTGTAATATTGTTCATTTTTTCGTTTTGACAAAAAATATTTTGTTTGTATTGGTGAATTGAAAAATTTTATTTCAAATAATTTTTGTTTGTATATGTTAAGTTGAAAAAAGAAAAACATTTAATTTTAAATTACATATCCCTGAAGAAGCTATACAAAGAAGTAGCAAAATATTGGAATAAAAAACACAATTTTTATATAAAAAATAAAAAAATAGACCTTTTGCTTGAATAAACCTAATAAATTAATGAAAAATAAGGTCGAATAAGTTTATAAAATAAATTTGCAACGCTGAGCCCAAAATAACGTTAAAATATTAAATATACATAAAAGGAGTTAAAATGAACAACTATATGGAAGAAAACAGATTTCAAAGAAGAAGGATTAATAATGATTATTATAGAAGTATACAGGAAATTAATATTAGTAATGGGAACAGGAGAATTAGAAGTTATGCAGCTTTTAAAATGAATGAAGAAAGAAGAATAGCGGTAAATAGATACAAGAATACAACAGACAAGATTATAAAATGCAAGGCATCTATAACTTTTTTGATTCGGTGCGAAATACAGGTATAATACCTAAATTTATAAAGAATTCTCTAAAAAATGTTATTAATATTTTTCATGTAAAGGACTCATCAACTTCTCACCAAATTTATGAGAGATTAATTCAAGACTTTGAAAGGAGAATTCTAAACTGGACTATAAAGCAGAAACATGAAGATTTAAAGCAACTAGAAGGGAGATTATTATATATTAAGAATATTTTAACAAGACTTTTCAATTTCGAAGAAATGAACAATTTCTTACAATATAATGAAATGTTGAAGAAAGCATTGATAAAGAAAACTAAACAGGTACATATAAATAAATTCAATTGTATTGTTGATTTGCAAAAAAGAAAATTAGGGATTAGATATAATAGATCATGGTTTGTTAATAAATCAGACGTAGATATTCTTATAGATGTTCAATACATACTTTCTTTAGTCCAAAAATTTGCTTTACCTGTTAAGAAAGAACATTTTCCTATTATGAAAATAGTTTCGGAAGGAGAAGATCTTGTACAAACTATACAAGATAGAGATGAACAAGAATTGAAAGTCAATTATTGAAAGTCATATGAATAAAACTACATTAACTAATAGAGATAGATTTTTACTAGACAAAGTAAAAATTAGTGAAAGATTTTTAAAATATAACAAAGATATAATTATTTTAAATGCTGATAAAGGTAACACTACAGTTGCTATGAATAGTAATGATTGTGATATAAGAATTAATAATATTTTAAATGATGTTAACACATATAAGGAAATAAATAAGGATCCAACAACTAGGTTACAAAAATTAAATAATAGTTTAGTGGATGAACTTTTTAGAACAAACATAATTAATAACGTAGATAAAAGTAGACTTAAAACAAATATAGCAGTAGCTCCTGGGTTCTATGGTCTACCTAAGATTCATAAGAATAATTTTCCTTTAAGACCAATTTGTTCTTCTATAAATTCTCCTTCATATGGTCTTTGTAAATATATTACAAACATTTTAAAGCATTTAACAATTAATTCAAAATACTATGTTATTAATGCTATGCAATTCAGAAATAAAGTGAAACACTTAACATTGAATTCTGATGAGATATTAGTTTCTTTTGATGTAGTATCTCTATTCCCCAGTATTCCAGTTGATGTTGCTACAGATATCATTGATAAGAAATGGAAATTAATATTGCAACATACAAATATGAGAAAGGAATTGTTTTTAAGTATAGTAAAATTATGTATAATTGATAGTAGATATTTTCAATATAAGAATAAAACCTACATTCAACAAAAAGGACTTCCAATTCTCCAGTTTCACCAATTGTGGCTGATATTGTAATGGAAGAATTACTAGATAATTGCATAGAAAAATTATTGGTTAAACCAAAAGTTTTAACAAAATATGTTGATGATTTATTCTGTGTTATTTCAGAAAGAAATATAGAAATAATGTTATCAACATTTAATAATTTTCATCCAGATATTAAGTTTACAATTGAAAAAGAAAATAATTCTAAACTACCATATTTAGATACATTAGTAATTAAAAGAAATAATTGTATAAGAAACCAACTTCTTCACGTAGAATAATTAACTATTTTTCAAAACATCCTAGGGGAATGATTATAAATACAGCTAAAAATCTTATAGAAAGAATATTATCAGTAAATGATATTGAGTTTCATAGTAAGAATATAAAAATTATTAGAAATATATTAGTTAATAATAGTTTCCCTAATTACTTAATTTGCAAATTAATAAGACAATATAGATATAACAGAAGGAATGTGATGTTTCTTCTGAAAAAAAATATAAATCTTTAACATATGTACCAAAAATGTCAAAAAGATTAGAGAAATCTAAAATCTATGATAAAAAGAAATATAGAATGGCACTTAGAATGTATGAAACTGTAGGTAAATTATTTAGCAAAACAAAAGATAAAATAGAACTTTTAGAAAGATCAAATATAGTATATCAAATTCCTTGTAGTGGTAATAGTAGTGAAAATTGTAATAAAATATATGTATAGGTACTAAAAATAAATTTAAAACCAGGTTAGCAGGTCATAGAATAGATGAAAAATATAGAAACAATATTTCTTCACAAAAAACAGCATTAGTATATCACTGTGTAAATTTTAATCATTTTCCAGATATTAATAATGTCTCAATTTTAAATACAGAGAATAATTATAAACGTAGATACATGTTAGAAATGCTACATATTATTAATGTTCCAATATATAAGAATATTAATTTTAAGGCAGATACAGCTAATGTTGCTCATACATATAGATATTTATTAAATAAAAACGGAAATTAAATTATAGGATATAATAATATTTTTGTTTGCTTACATATACATTTATAATATTGTTAATTTTTTCGTTTTGACAAAAAATATTTTGTTTGTATTTGTGAATTCAAAAATTTTATTTCAAATAATTTTTGTTTGTATATGTTAAATTGATATATATATATATGGATATATATATATATATATATATATATATATGTATATATATATATATATGTATATATATATATATATATATATATATATATAATATATATATATATATATATATATATATATATATATATGTATATATATATATATTATATCTATTTATTTAAATATTTATATATATATATATATATATATATATATTATATCTATTTATTTAAATATATATATATATATATATATATATATATATATATATTATATCTATTTATTTAAATGTATATATATATATATATATATATATATATATATATATATATTATATCTATTTATTTAAATATATATATATATATATATATATATATATATATATGTGTATATATTATATCTACTTATTTAAATGTATATATATATATATATATATATATATATATATGTATATATATAATATATATGTATATATATATATATATATATATATATATATATATGTATATATATAATTTATAAACATATTATTAAAAAAATATGTTTAAATAAATAGATATAATATAATATATACATACATATATATATATATATATATATATATATATATATATATATTTAAATAAATAGATATAATATATATATATATATATATATATATATATATATTTACATATATATATGTATATATATTTAAATAAATAGATATAATAAATATATATATATATATATATATATATATATATATAAATATATATATATATATATATATATATATATATATGTATATATATTTAAATAAATAGATATAATATATATATATATATATATATATATATATATATATATGTATATATATTTAAATAAATAGATATAATATATATATATATATATATATATATATATATATATATGTGTGTGTGAAGATAAATATGCCGAGTTAAATATGTTTTGACTTAAGCCGTTACGTCATGACATATTTAGCCTTGAAGTAAATATGTTATGAAGCAAAGAAAAAGAAAAAATAAATTTTATCCAATAAAGAAAATATGTTATATATAATGAATTTTAAAAAATTCTTAATAATATTAAACTCTAAAATGATGATAATTAATAAAATATTCAAAATGTGCGTTTCATAAAACTGCAATCTTACATGGTCTTGGAGGGATTTTGGCCAATGTGGCCAAATAAGGAGTTGGCATGCATAGCCACTATTTAGGAATTGATTATTGGACTGCATTCTATTAAACAAAACAGCTGTCATAGCTGAATTGAGTTTGTGAAACTTTTTACAGGCCATCAAAGTTCAATTTTGTTCGAGTATATGACGTTCCTGGAGGGATTTTGTCCAATGTGGCCAAATAAGGAGTTGGCATGCATGGCCACTATATAGGAATTGATTATTGGACTATATTCTATTAAACAAAACAGCTGTCATAGCTGAATTGAGTTTCTGAAAATTTTTACAGGTCTTCAAATTTCAATTTTGTTCGAGTATACGTTCTTGGAGGGATTTTGTCCAATGTGGCCCAGTAGAAATAGAATATCAAACATTTCAAACTGATATAATTAAAATTTTTATAAGTTTAAATTTAAAAAAAAAAATTTTTTCATAAGCAAATAAATAAATATTATAAAAAAAAAAGTTGGAAAATTTTCTACAAATTAAAAAGTTTAAATTTGGAAAAAAAAATGTAAGAAAATTTTTTCATAAATAATCCGGAGATTTGAACTCAAAACGCTGAACGCTTCAGGCGTAAACTTCGCCTCTTTGCCACGAACTTGTTGTACACTTGTAGTAAATTTTTTTATGTATGCTCAATAAGACACTGCTGGCATTACTTTGCAAAAAAAAAAATGTAACGTAATTTGTATTTGCAACTTTTTAAAAATATATACTGTTGTACAAAATTTCATTTTAATTTTTTATTGTCAACTTTAAAAATGTGTATGCTGTTGTAGAACATTTTATTTGTTATTTTCGAACACGCAACGAAAGTAGATAATTTAGAAATTTTCCGGCTCATTAAGGAGCGCTTTTATTTCAGTGGCAAGAACGTCATATACTCGAACAAAATTGAAATTTGAAGACCTGTAAAAATTTTCAGAAACTCAATTCAGCTATGACAGCTGTTTTGTTTAATAGAATACAGTCCAATAATCAATTCCTATATAGTGGCCATGCATGCCAACTCCTTATTTGGCCACATTGGACAAAATCCCTCCAAGAACGTCATATACTCGAACAAAGTTGAACTTTGATGGGCTGTAAAAATTTTCACAAACTCAATTCAGCTATGACAGCTATTTTGTTTAATAGAATATAGTCCAATAATCAATTCCTATATAGTGGCCATGCATGCCAACTCCTTATTTGGCCTCATTGGACAAAATACCTCCAAGAACGTCATATACTCGAACAAAGTTGAATTTTGATGGCCTGTAAAAATTTTCACAAACTCAATTCAGCTATGACAGCTGTTTTGTTTAATAGAATATAGTCCAATAATCAATTCCTAAATAGTGGCTATGCATGCCAAGTCCTTATTTGGCCACTTTGGCCAAAATCCCTCCAAGACCATGTAAGATTGCAGTTTTATGAAACGCACATTTTGAATATTTTATTAATTATCATCATTTTAGAGTTTAATATTATTAAAAAAATTTTTCAAATTCATTATACATAACATATTTTCTTTATTGGATAAAATTTATTTTTTCTTTTTCTTTACTTCATAACATATTTAACTTCAGGGCTAAATATGTCATGACGTAACGGATTACGTCAAAACATATTTAACTCGGCGTATTTATCTTCACATACATTATATATATATATATATATATATATATATATATATATATATTTAAATAAATAGATATAATATATATATATATATATATATATATATATATATATTTAAATAAATAGATAATATATATATATATATATATATATATATATATTTAAATAAATAGATATAATATATATATATATATATATATATATATATTTAAATAAATAGATATAATATATATATATATATATATATATATATATATATTTATATTTAAATAAATAGATATAATATATATATATATATATATATATATATATATATATATATATATATTTAAATAAATAGATAATATATATATATATATATATATATATATATATATTTAAATAAATAGATATAATATATATATATATATATATATATATATATTTTTTTTTTTTTAAATAAATAGATATAATATAATATATATATATATATATATATATATATATATATATATATATGTATATATATACATATATATATATATATATATATATATAGATATATATATATATATATATATATATATATATATACACATATCTATATATATATATATATATATATATATGTATATATATCTTATATATATAAAATTTCCATGTCACAATGTTAGTTACCGTACTCCTCCGAAACGGCTTGCCCGAGTCTTACCAAATTTTGTACGCGTCTTCAGTAGGTCTGAGAATCGGCTACTATCTATTTTTCGTACCCCTAAGTGATAAGGGTTGTTCGCCCTTAACTTTTTTGTTAAATTTTTGGACGAAATTTTTTGTATTTTTTTTTTATAATGTGGCATTAAAGAATACATACAACCATAAATTTTTATTTTTTTTTTATCACCAAGCCCTATTTTTTTATAGCCATTTTAGTAATTTAATCATTATTCATCCCGCTCGATAACTGATCAATTATATTGTTTTTAACTGTACATCGATTAAAATTTCCCTTAGCTTATGGCAAATCTAAAATTTTTTTAATGAAAATAAACATTTATTGTTTCGGCGTATATCCGATTAGGTTACCAAATAAATAAAAACACAAGAATTGAAATTAAAATTCTTATATATATATATATATATATATATATATATATATATATATGTAGAAGTTCTTCACGTTTTGTTTGATAAATTACCTCGTAAAGGTGTATGCTTGTTAAGCAAGTATTTAATGAAATGTACCCGTAAGGTGTATGGTTTGTAACAAAGTGCTAGAGTGTACCCGTAAGGTGACTTATGTTATCAAAAGATGAAAGAATAATAATAAAATGTATAACTATTTTCTTTAAAGTGGCGCAACAACACTTAAGTACCGGTAACATTCCACTTGCTGAAAACCATAAAGGTTTCCAACAAGGATGAAACAAAGATTATTTAAATTGTATTAAATAAACTAAAAAACAGTGGAACCGTGGTTTAATAACTTCGTACTTAAACATTGCCGGCCACCTTGCAACAATAAATAAGTTGCAGCTAGATAGTAGTTATCAATTGAGTCATTAAGAACTCCAGTGGACTGTATAACTTAATTATTTAATACATATATATATATATATATATATATATATATAATTTATTATTATTATTTTTTCATTAATATTTTTTTTTTCAAATATATGGGCCAAGGAAGGACCCCTGTTGAATTTTATAAATAAGTGGGCCAAGGAAGGTCCCCTGTTGATTTTTATGGTAAATGGGCCAGGAAGGACCCCTGTTGGTTCTTGTTCGTTGTGAGACATGAGGGACTCCTGTTGATTTATTTTTAGTTAGTCATGAGGGACTCCTGTTGATTGATATTCGTAGTGAGTCATGAGGGACCTCTGTTGCTGCGGAAAAGGTGATTAGTAAAGTAAATTGATCAAGTGGTTCGGAATCATAATTGATATAAAATAACAAGTTTAGTGGTTGGGCGCGTAATTATACCGTTTTGCGTGGGAAGTTCAGCAACTCGAACGTGACCGTCTGTACCTGCATAAATTTTTATTACAATTCCTAACCTTCAAGAAGTTGCAGCTAACTGCTCATTTTTAATGACGACCAAGTCGTTCACTGCAATTTCCCTTTGGGGATGTTTCCACTTATATCGTTTATGTAATAAGAATAATAATAAAATGTATAACTATTTTCTTTAAAGTGGCGCAACAACACTTAAGTACCGGTAACATTCCACTTGCTGAAAACCATAAAGGTTTCCAACAAGGATGAAACAAAGATTATTTAAATTGTATTAAATAAACTAAAAAACAGTGGAACCGTGGTTTAATAACTTCGTACTTAAACATTGCCGGCCACCTTGCAACAATAAATAAGTTGCAGCTAGATAGTAGTTATCAATTGAGTCATTAAGAACTCCAGTGGACTGTATAACTTAATTATTTAATACATATATATATATATATATATATATATATATATAATTTATTATTATTATTTTTTCATTAATATTTTTTTTTTCAAATATATGGGCCAAGGAAGGACCCCTGTTGAATTTTATAAATAAGTGGGCGAAGGAAGGTCCCCTGTTGATTTTTATGGTAAATGGGCCAGGAAGGACCCCTGTTGGTTCTTGTTCGTTGTGAGACATGAGGGACTCCTGTTGATTTATTTTTAGTTAGTCATGAGGGACTCCTGTTGATTGATATTCGTAGTGAGTCATGAGGGACCTCTGTTGCTGCGGAAAAGGTGATTAGTAAAGTAAATTGATCAAGTGGTTCGGAATCATAATTGATATAAAATAACAAGTTTAGTGGTTGGGCGCGTAATTATACCGTTTTGCGTGGGAAGTTCAGCAACTCGAACGTGACCGTCTGTACCTGCATAAATTTTTATTACAATTCCTAACCTTCAAGAAGTTGCAGCTAACTGCTCATTTTTAATGACGACCAAGTCGTTCACTGCAATTTCCCTTTGGGGATGTTTCCACTTATATCGTTTATGTAACTCAACGAGATATTCCTCTTTCCATCTTTTACAAAACTGATGAATTAAAGCTTTGACTTTACGATATCGATTAACAATACTGTCCGGGCTATCGTATATTGTTAGTTCTGGAGGTGCCAGAATATGGCGGATCCAATTAAAAAGTGTCCTGGCGTTAAAGCGACTGGTTCACCAGGATTATCAGGCATAGGACATAAAGGGTGTGAATTCAGACACGCCTCTATTCTAGCCAAAATGGTCGACAGTTCCTCAAAGGTATATTTACCGTTCTGAACTTCCTTTCTAAAATGGAGTTTAAAACTTTTTACTCCCGCCTCCCATAGTCCACCCATATGAGGGGCACCGGGTGGTATGAAGCGCCATGTCAAACCTTTATGCCCAAAAGTGGAGCACATTCTTGCTTAACATATTTTTAAAAAGGTTCGAAAATCATTAGTTACCTCATTTGAAGCGCCAACAAAATTTGTGCCATTGTCGGAATAGATGGCAAGAGGACAACCTCTTCTAGAAATGAATCGATTGAACGCTGATAAAAATATATCCGTTGATAAATCTGACTCTGCTTCTATATGTATCGCCTTTGTCGCGAAACATGCAAATGTGCACACATACCCCTTTGTTATTTTGCCTATCAATTATACACTGTTTGCAATGATGAATTGTCGTACGGATCAAAACTCGCAGTCGCGGCGTCCAATATTCAAATCTATAGACTCGAAGCATTAGTTGATTACCACCGTGAATGGTAAGCAAGTGTATAAATTCTGCCAACAATTTAGCAAATCGACAATAGTAAGGAAGAATAATAGGATATTGCTCACGAAACGATAACGAAGGTGATTTGACAAGCCGGCCATTTAATCTCATCACGATATTTTCATCTAGAAACGGATTCAATGTTAATAATGAGCTTTTGGAAGGTAAAACATTCTTATTTGAAAGGCATTTGTACTCCTCAGCATAATAGGCCTTCTGAGCGACAATAGTCAAACGTAATTTGACGACCTTAAGTTCTTCGTTAGAAATAAGAGCAGTTTCATGATTAAAACGTCTCTTATGAGCTGAATGCGTGGCATGAAAAAATCTAAAAACATATGCCAATACACGCAACGCTCTATCTAGCGAAGAAAACCTATGCAAAATATCTTCAAATTTTGAAAGTATGAAGCGTGAACCTTGACTCTTCTACTTTCAACTTCGGTAGTAAAATTTTCCAGGGTGCGAGTATTCCAATTATCTTTGTTTTGGCTCCACCATGATGGACCGTGCCACCAGAGTTCACTTTCCGATAAAGTGCTCGGATCTACCCCCCGCTGCCAAGATCGGCAGGATATTCTTCTGATCGAACGTGAAACCAGTTATGATTTCCTGTGTTCTCTTGAATTCGACATACTCAATTGGCCACAAAGGTGGACCAAGAACTTGGGGTTTTGCGTAGCCATGCTAAGACGATCGTAGAATCTGTCCGGCAATATATACCTGTAATTGAAATCTCTATTTCCTTCACAATATTTTTTAAGAGCTCAGAGGCTAATACTGCACCACACAATTCAAGCCGTGGTAATGAAACACATTTTATTGGCGCTACCCTCGTTTTAGCGGTCAATAAATTAGAAATTATTTCTCCGTTGGAATTTTCAATTCGTATATAAATTGCCCCCGCATAGGCCTTTTCGGATGCATCCGAAAAAACATGAAGTTCAACTTTTGAAGACTTGTAATATCTTAATATCTTATGTAGGTATTTTAATAAAGTTAACTTCATTAAAGGATTTGACAAATTTAGCCCATTCCTTTTCTGTTGAAATTGGAAGAAATTCATCCCAGTCAATATTATCACGCCATATGCGTTGCATAAGAATTTTTGCTGTGATAATTACTGGACTAACCCATCCAACAGGATCAAAAAATTTTCCAATTGCAGACAAGACCTCTCTCTTCGTATGTCCTGACCTGACTTCTAGAGGACATACCTGGAAAAAGAATGAATCTAACTGAGCATTCCAAAAAATCCCTAAGGTTTTGGAATAACTAGATTCTTCAAATTTCAAAAGTTTTGCATCCACAAAATTTTCGGATTGCAATCCCTCTAAAATAGCAACCTTATTCGATGTCCACTTTCTAAGTTCAAACCCAGCTGATAACAACGCGGAAGTTAATTGGTTTTTTGCCGACACAGCAGTAGAAATATCATGGGGTCCAGTTAATACATCATCCCTTTCTGAGAATAGTACATGGCCATGGGAAACATTTCCTCACAATCCCCTGCCAATTGTAGTAATGTCCGAATTGCTAAATAGGGAGCACAATTTAACCCAAAAGTCACATTCTTCAGCTCATACTCCTTTATGTTTTCATCCGGTGAATTTCGATGAAGAATTCGTTGAAATGCAGTATGCGAAGGATGAACCCAAATTTTACGATACATTTTAGAAGATCGAGAGATAGAAGATTCGATGCGAAAGAATTGTCTCATAGCGCTTGATTTCGATATTCCCAAGCTCACATCATGAGGAAACTCTGGCTTAAAAGGTAATGATACAATATACCTACCATTTGAATCCCTTTGAGTGGTATATTTATAAAGATATTCACAGAATTTATCAGATGGGGACATAAGCTTTCCCCCGGGAACTTCTTCCAATTCGCAAAACTTCAACAAAGTTTTGTTCAACTTGTCTTTTTCAGAAAATGTGACAGAAGTGGTGAAAACATTAACTGAACTAATTTTTGATGAATTTATGGGCCCTGTCAAAATCCAACCAAAAACTGTTTTTTGACCCATGAGAGATCCAACAACATTGCGGCGAACTTCATTTAAAATTATGCTAGGATATAAGTCAGCCCCTAGTAATATATCAACAGCCCTGCTTTTATAAAAATTAACATCCGCTAATTTTAAAATGTTCAACGCGCCACTTATTGCCGATGGACAAACAAATGATGGCAAATTCTGTGAAATCGAGGGTAATACGAGAGCATGTGTTTCTAAATTAATATCTTTGTCCAATGGTGAACCAATTCTAATTGGACAAACTTTTGTTGACGTAATAGAAGCATCCTTATCCACACCGGAAATCTTTACATTCGTGGAATGTGACATAAGTCTCAATTGATTTCGCAGGTGTTCTGAAATAAAAGAAGCTTCTGATGCTGGATCAATCAATGCCCTTGCTGGATACGTAGTATCTTGGCATATGATTGATATCATAGCAGTTCCTAATAACACAGATGAATTCTGTCCAATATGAAAAACTTGGCAATTGAAGTTTGTGGAAGCTGGTGCTGCAGACGTTGATAGTCTATTGTTAAATGATCGAGCTTCAGGATTCAAATTTACATTATTTGAAGCCGAAATGTTTGCAGAATTGGTAGTAGCATTAGCTGT
>OY776281.1:17947037-17949537 GCA_963675445.1 Linnaemya vulpina
ATCTATTTTCAAAATCTCTCTGGAATGCGATCCAAGTCTAGGACGGTTTACGATTTTTCTTCACAATGTGATTATGATGTTTTTGTATTAGTGGAAACCTGGCTGAACAGAGATTTTTCCGATGCTGAGTATTTTGATCCTAATCTATGGAATGTGTACCGTAAAGATAGGGATGCGCTTTCCACTGGTCTATTGTTGGGTGGTGGTGTTCTAGTGGCAGTAAGAGCTCGTTTCAAATCATCTCTTTGCTCTATCAATGATGTTAATGGTCTGGCAGACCAATTAATTGTATCAATGTCTAATGGGAGTGGTTCTGTCCTGGTATGTGCATCCTATATTCCACCTAATGGCACAGACTGCTTGTATGATGCTCATATTTCTAACATCTTATCCATAGGTGAGAATTTCACAGCAAATGATAGTCTTTGTATTCTTGGTGACTTCAATTTAAAAAACATTTTATGGTCGAAATTACCTGATAGCTCATTATTAACGCCTTGCAATGTTAACCAGAACTTTGAAATTAATTTTGTTGACAACTTATTGTCACTGAATCTGCGTCAAGTTAATACTTTTTCCAATCAACTAAATCGTTTTCTAGATTTAGTCTTCTTGTCAGAGTCTCTTAAACACCAAATTTATACACCTTTATTGTGGATTTCTCAGCCTAATATTCATCATCGACCTTTAGTCATAGAAATTGAAAACGTAAAATTTTTTAAATATTCACAATCTGCAATTGTTAATGACTTTAACTTTAACTTATGTGATTTTAATGTGCTGAATTCTTTATTTGAGTCTATAAATTGGCTAGATTTGTTTTCAGGGTTAAATACCCATGAATGCTATGATTTGTTTCTGCAGAAAGTGCATGATATCTGCCATAATAATATTCCAACTAAGAAGGTTAAACCTTATAAATTGCCATGGTACACTAGTGGTCTCAAAAAGCTAAAGAATTTACGTAACAAGTTTCATAGAAAGTTTTTGAGTATTGGTGATTCTGTATCTGAAGCTAAGTTTATTCATTACCGTCGGGAATTTAATTTCTTAAATAAATTCCTTTATAAGCAATTAATTTTGTCTAAGGAACAGGAGATAAAAATTAACCCAAAGTCATGCTGGTCTTTTATAAAGTCTAAAAAAGGATCGTCTGATATCCCTTCGACTGTTTATCTGGATGGGATAGCCTCTAATTCCTGTGAGCAGGCCGTTAATATGTTTGCATAATTTCTTAAGTCAAACTTCGAGCCGCCTGGGTATAATATTTCTTCCTCAGGGACTCCAACTAACATAGACTTTGGATCTTTTGATTTGACTGAGGACGATGTATCTGAAGCAATCGTCCAGGCTAAGAACTCGTTCAAATCTGATTTTGATGGCTTATGTACGCACTTACTGAAAAAGGCCGCCTCGTCTTTAATACCCGCACTGACTTTTATTTTCAAATTGTCGCTGGAGGAGGGTGTATTTATCAATAGGTGGAAGTATGCGATGGTCACTCCTATCTTCAAGGACGGGAGAAGAGATGATGTTAGCTGCTACAGGCCTATTTGTAAATTACCAAGTGTTTCTAAAATTTTTGAGCACATTATTCATAAGAAACTGTTCTTTCTAACTAAGAATTGGATATCCCCTTACCAGCTTGGTTTCTATACCGGTAGATCTACTGTAACGAATTTGACCCTATTTAATGAATACTGCCTAAAGGCCATGGTCAATGGTGCTCAAGTTGAGGTAATTTACACCGATTTTTCGAAAGCATTTGATAAAATATCACATTCTGTCTTGCTATCTAAAATTAAGTTAATGGGGTTCCATTCTAATTTCCTAACCCGGATTAGATCCTACTTGTCCAACAGAACTTGCTCGGTCAGGATTGAAGGTTATAATTCTGTACCTTATGTACAAATGTCGGGTGTTCCTCAGGGTAGTATACTGGGTCCTCTATTGTTTAACATATTCATCAACGATATTGGTTCCTGTTTTCTTAAATCAAATTATCTATTATATGCTGACGACTTAAAATTTTTCATGAAACTAGATTCGATTGATGATGCGCAAATTATACAAACTGAGCTCAATAATCTCAGTAGTTGGTGTCGTCTAAATTGTCTGAGTTTGAACATTCGCAAATGTTTGCATGTTTCTTTTCATAGGTCTGTTGCCCACAATGTTGTAGCGTTTTATATTGATGGTGTGATGTTGAATACATCTGATACTAAACTTGACCAAGGGGTTTTATTTAGCAGTTCGTTGTGTTTTACTGCTCATGTCGAGTATATATTACGTAAAGCTTATAAGATGCTGGGTTTTCTAAAGAGAACCTGTTCTGATTTTGCTGATCCTTACACACTTAAACACGTTTATACGTCTTTTGTTAGGTCTAAATTAGAATAAGCCTCTGTTATTTGGAACCCACATATCTCTAATCTTATTACTCGTATAGAGAGAATACAACGTATCTTTGTTAAATACGCTACTCGTTCATTACCATATT
>OY776281.1:17954537-17987037 GCA_963675445.1 Linnaemya vulpina
ACCGTCCTTCCGATTTCTGAATTTCAATACCACTCTAAGTTAGCTCACTTCCAATCGATCAGTCCAAGAATGAAGTCTCTAGCTCTTCAGGAGGCTTGGGAAAACCGATTTCACGTACAGACAGACGGACAGACGGACATCGCTCAATCGTCATCGCTATTCATAAGGATCCAGAAGATAAATACTTTATGGGGTCGCATATTGATATCGAAGAAATTACACACGGAATGACAAACCTAAATATACCCTTTCGCATTTTTGTGAAGGGTATAATAAT
This sequence comes from Linnaemya vulpina, assembly GCA_963675445.1. Taxonomy (NCBI): domain Eukaryota; kingdom Metazoa; phylum Arthropoda; class Insecta; order Diptera; family Tachinidae; genus Linnaemya; species Linnaemya vulpina. Next base: position 17,954,815 of record OY776281.1, read on the forward strand.
CTTATAAAAGGGCTTAATTTGTACGAAATAGATCATCAGCAACAAAGTGGACATAAGGAAATACTGAAATATATTTGTTAACTATTTTAACAATAGAATGGCTGAGTGCAGTAAATGCAGATCAGCTATCAGAGGTAAACGTGGCATACGTTGTAATGGAGTCTGCGAAAAAATTTATCATTTTACAAAAAATATGCTCGGAAATCGACCAATATTCTGGTAAAATATTCCATGAAAATAACTTTATAAGATATATCTGTGATGACTGTATGTAGTATATACAAAACGTTGATATGATGTTAAAAAGAATTCAAAATATTGTCAACAAAAACAAACAAACATTGACCGAATACAAACATGAATTTGAGAGTTCACTAAAACAAAACAAAAAAGAAATAAAAACATTATTGGAAGCTATTGAAAAAAGGTATGATGCAAGATTTAAAAAATGGATAACATGCAAAAAATGTGTGAAAAAAATGTCGAAGAAGTAAAAAATCTGTATGGAAATGTAAGCGATGTTGAAAATAAGAACAGCAATGTAAAAATGTGCGATGAAATTAAAAAAATTGTAAAAGAAACGAACGTAAAAGCAAAAATTTCATATGCACAAGCAGTTGCAAATAAAAATGTGATCAAATTTTTGTGTCAAAAAATATCCCCTCAATTTTATAATTAAGGGAAAAACAAACAGTTCAAAAAACCAAGGAAGAACTTAATAAAAAAGTTGACCCAATGAATTTTAAAATCGTAAATGTTGAAACACGCCGAAATGATATAGTAGTTATACAGAGTGAAAATAGTGATGAAAGGGAAAAAATAAAAAAGCAATACAAAACGAAATAAGTGATAATTACGAAGTAAAAATTCCAAAACAGACCGGGATGAATATAATAGTAACGGACATGAATTTTAAAATAAATGAAAATGACTTAATGGAAAAAATAAAATGATGTAATGAAAGACAGTAAATTTTAAATTCTAAAATGTTTTGAGACCAACAAAAGTTAATAGAGTTGTATACAATGCAAAAATAAAAGTCGATGATGAAACGTTTCATATAATTATGGCAATTCGAAAGCTCAATCTTGGATGGGAGAGATGTAGAATATTCGATGGTACTCAAAAAATAATACAATGCTTTAATTGCCAAGGCTACAATCATAAAGCAAATGAATATTGCAATGAACCAGTATGTTTTAAATGCCATAGTAACCACAAAAGTAAAGGCTGTACAAATGAAGTTCTAAAGAAATGTGTTAATTGCAACAAAGAAAATAAAAGGCTTAATCTGAATCGCGATGAAAACCATACAACGATAAGCAAAGAATGTCCAGTTTATATAAATAAACTGAATTTAAAAAAGAAAAGATCTGGAATAGATATAGAAATATAACAATTATAGTACAATCTGTTAAACCGGACTTTATAATATTATCTGAAACGCATATGACAGAAAACATAGATGAAGCAGAAGTTGAAATAAATGATTATGATTTATTTATATGCTGAGTATTGGATTAGTGCATATAATAGCGGTATACAGATCTCTAAGTTATTCGAAGGCAGATTTTTGTGATGAATTTCAAGATTTTGTAAAAGAAATACCTGAAATGAATTGTGACATAATTATTGCAGGTGATTTTAATATTGATTGGAGGGCAGATTTCTACAAACACAGAATTGAAAGCATAGTTAAAGATAATAGGTTAGAACAGATAATGCTGAAGACACCAGAAGAACACAGAACTCTAAAACTGTAATAGATTATGATTTTATTTTTATTGAACATTTTTATTTTGCTATATTAATATTTATATAGGCTAATTGTTCTAACTTAGTTAAGCCTATATAAATATTAATATAGCAAAATAAAAATGTTCAATAAAAATAAAATCACATACAATTTAAGCTTTGGCTTGAGCTACCAATGAAAATTGGAAAAAAACGTTCACATATACTTAAGTATAAAATTCAAACCATAAAAGTTTGACTTAATGTATAATGGAGCAAAAAAAATTCAGAAAAATGGGACATGAAAAAAATAATCAAATGGTAACACAGGTATCATAACACACAAGTGTTAACATCAGGTTGATACAGTTCTCGGATTGTTTTTCACAATAAAATTTGGGTAAATAGAAAACTGTTATCACATTCAACTAAGCCACCTAAACAGTGGTGATAAACACAATATACACATGAGCACTGAAGATGAAAGTGTAGCGACTTTCGAAAACAGCTGTTCTGCTCTGCTGTGTAAGTTGAATAAAACTGATGTTGACTTCCTTTGTGCCTAGGAATATTTATCATCATGTCTTTCTGAGATTTTAACTAAGTTAGAACAATTAGCCTATATAAATATTAATATAGCAAAATAAAAATGTTCAATAAAAATAAAATCACATACAATTTAAGCTTTGGCTTGAGCTACCAATGAAAATTGGAAAAAACGTTCACATATACTTAAGTATAAAATTCAAACCATAAAAGTTTGACTTAATGTATAATGGAGCAAAAAAAATTCAGAAAAATGGGACATGAAGAAAATAATCAAATGGTAACACAGGTATCATAACACACAAGTGTTAACATCAGGTTGATACAGTTCTCGGATTGTTTTTCACAATAAAATTTGGGTAAATAGGAAACTGTTATCACATTCAACTAAGTCACCTAAACAGTGGTGATAAACACAATATACACATGAGCACTGAAGATGAAAGTGTAGCGACTTTCGAAAACAGCTGTTCTGCTCTGCTGTGTAAGTTGAATAAAACTGATGTTGACTTCCTTTGTGCCTAGGAATATTTATCATCATGTCTTTCTGAGATTTTAACTAAGTTAGAACAATTAGCCTATATAAATATTAATATAGCAAAATAAAAATTTTCAATAAAAATAAAATCACATACAATTTAAGCTTTGGCTTGAGCTACCAATGAAAATTGGAAAAAACGTTCACAAGTATAAAATTCAAACCATAAAAGTTTGACTTAATGTATAATGGAGCAAAAAAATTCAGAAAAATGGGACATGAAGAAAATAATAAAATGGTAACACAGGTATCATAACACACAAGTGTTAACATCAGGTTGATACAGTTCTCGGATTGTTTTTCACAATAAAATTTGGGTAAATAGAAAACTGTTATCACATTCAACTAAGCCACCTAAACAGTGGTGATAAACACAATATACACATGAGCACTGAAGATGAAAGTGTAGCGACTTTCGAAAATAGCTGTTCTGCTCTGCTGTGTAAGTTGAATAAAACTGATGTTGACTTCCTTTGTGCCTAGGAATATTTATCATCATGTCTCTCTGAGATTTTAACAAAGTTAGAACAATTAGCCTATATAAATATTAATATAGCAAAATAAAAATGTTCAATAAAAATAAAATCACATACAATTTAAGCTTTGGCTTGAGCTACCAATGAAAATTGGAAAAAACGTTCACATATACTTAAAAGTTTGACTTAATGTATAATGGAGCAAAAAAAAATTCAGAAAAATGGGACATGAAGAAAATAATCAAATGGTAACACAGGTATCATAACACACAAGTGTTAAAATCAGGTTGATACAGTTCTCGGATTGTTTTTCACAATAAAATTTGGGTAAATAGAAAACTGTTATCACATTCAACTATGCCACCTAAACAGTGGTGATAAACACAATATACACATGAGCACTGAAGATGAAAGTGTAGCGACTTTCGAAAACAGCTGTTCTGCTCTGCTGTGTAAGTTGAATAAAACTGATGTTGACTTCCTTTGTGCCTAGGAATATTTATCATCATGTCTTTCTGAGATTTTAACTAAGTTAGAACAATTAGCCTATATAAATATTAATAGATTATGTTAAAACAAATAATGAGAGAATATCTGCAAGAACCAATATATATATATATAATAAAATATCAGATTATGAAGCAATAGACATCTTTATAGAATGTGAAAATAGTACCTCAGAAATATATATCAAACAAATAGAAGTTTTTAAGTACAGTAAAACCCGTTTTAAAAATGAACTTAGTTCAGTACTAGAATATAATCGAATATCGAACGTTAACGAACGGGTTAAAAACTTTGATAAATGTATGGAAATTACTGTAGCAAAATTTATTGTAAAAAACAAATTAACGAGGGCAATAAAGATACGTGGATTAATATCGATTTAAGAAATCTAAAAGCAGAAAAAGTAAGATCACACCAAAGAGCCGTAATTGACAATACTAACGCATCCTGGGCAATATATAAAAGAATAAGAAATATATATGAAACAAAAATTGAAAATGAGAAACGTAATTATATAAATAATAATATTGCCATCGCTAGAAACCAAAAAGAAATGTGGGGTGTCATAAAAGAGCTTGTCTTAATACAAAAATTTTATACCTATGATGAACTCTCGATTTAAGTTCCGCGCAATATCTATTCTAGAATTAAAAGCAATAGTAAAGAGTATAAATAACAAACCAGACTTTTTTGTTTGTCCTAAAGTTTATATTATGATTTTTCGGTCAATTATACATAAGATCGAAAAGAAAATACCTTTTTTTGATATAAAGTTTGCTTTAGTGATAGTTATAGTAATAATACTCATTTTCAAATTCTTTTATAAATTTCTATTAGTTCTAATACGTTCAAAAATACTACGAGATCAGAGTGGGGTTTTTACATTCACCCAGTGCTTCCAGATGGCACTCGAGTGATAAACAACGATCAGGTGTTTTATACGTGTCTAGAAAGTTTTTAAATGTCATCGCGAAAGTGTAAATATAATGCTGATGCATTTTGTTATATATGTAGTCAATTTATTAAAGTTCGAGACATAAAATAAGAACTAAAGACATCTTACGTTATCCTTGAAGCCTACGAAGCGTATTTTGGCTGTCCTGTTCGGAATCAAGACAAGCCATGGACTCCACTTGCTTAGAAGGTGAGCAATTTTAAGTTTATTATTAAGTCAAATGTAGTGGACATATTAATATTTATTTCTTTATTTCAGGTTGGTATCGGGGAGAGAAAAGGTCTATAAAATTTGCAATACCAAGAATCTGGCGCGAACCGAAAGACCACATCCATGACTGCTACTTTTGTATTGTAAATCCGACTAAAAGACGTAGAGGAAAAAATGCAAAACCTATTGAATATCCTGACCTTGAATCTTCTTCTACTCCAATTGCACATGACCTGACACGACCAGTACCTGAGCCACCGAAAAAATTATCTCAAAAAAGTAGTTCATCTCTTAGTTCTAACAAAAGTAATTCCGATATGCAATTTTTACCTACATCAGAACCACTCAACAAACACCACCTTATTTCTACAGAAGATTTTAAAGAATTGATAAGGGATTTGAATTTGCCGAAAAATAAAGCAGAGCTTTTAGGATCTCGTTTAAAACAGTGGAATTTGCTTGCTGATGTTAATATCACCGATCAGCGAACCAGGCATGAAAGGTTCTCAACGTTTTTCACAAAAGAAGATGGACTTTGTTTTTGTAACGACATAAAAGGTATGTTCGAAGAAATTGGCATACCTTGTGTTCCAAACGAATGGCGTTTATTCATTGACAGCTCTAGAAAAAAGTTAAAAGCTGTTTTATTACACAACGGAAATAAATTCCCATCTCTTCCAATTGTTGACTCAGTACATCTAAAAGAAAATCATGAAAGTGTTAAAATTTTGCTCAAATCGATAAGGTATCATATGAGTATAACTGGCAGCTGATTGGAGATTTCAAAATGGTCGGATTTTCGATGGGACTACAGAGCGGATACACAAAGTATCCTTGTTACCTGTGCTTATGGGATAGCAGAACGGAGTCAAAGCACTATATCCAACGGTCATGGCCTGTTAGAACAGAATTTTGTGTCGGAAAACAAAACGTAAAATATGATTCGATTGGTGAAGCTTAAAAAGTGTTAATGCCACCTCTGCACATTAAGCTAGGGTTGATGAAACAATTTGTTAAAAAACTTGATCAGACCTCAGAAGCTTTTGAATACTTGAAAAAGTTTTTTCCTAAGTTATCAGAAGCAAAGGTTAAAGCTGGGTTTTTTGTTGGTCCGCAAATTAGACAAATTTTCGCCGATGAAGAATTTCCAAAGTTACTGAATCGTACTCAAAAAGCAAGTTGGAACAGTTTTAAAGCAGTAGTTTCTGGATTTTTAGGAAATAACAAAGCTGAAAACTACGAAAACTTAGTTGAAGATATGCTAAAAAATTTTAATGCCATGGGCTGCAGGATGTCATTAAAAGTTCATATACTCCATCCCCAATTAGATAAATTTAAAAACAATATGGGAGCATATTCAGAAGAGCAAGGAGAACGTTTTCATCAGGACATTATGAACTTCGAACAGCGTTATCAAGGTCAATACAATTAAAACATGATGGGAGACTATACCTGAGAGAAAGTACTTATGTACATAGGAGAAAAAGTAAAAATGTACACTTTTAAGCTATTTTCCACTTTTTTGTAAGCTATTTTGATAGTGAAACTTAATAAAAATTATAAACGTGTTTATATGTACGGTTCTATCTTCGATTAAACATTAAAACCCTAAATTTTGAAAAATATCGTTTGTTCGGTGTTCTAAATACAAAAGCAAACTATTCTGTCATATAATTATTTATTTTTTTTTGTAGTTACGACCTAAACTATCGAAATTTTATACTTTGAAGTCAAAGTCAAATTTTGTGTTGGTCCGTGTTATTAATAAATCATTGGAAACAGGAACTATTCCCGAAAATTCCAAAGAATCGATAGTGCAAAAGTTAAAAATACGAACAAATATGAAGAGTTTCGTCCAGTAAATGTACTACAACTGTGTGCAAAGGTGATGGAGAAAGTGGTCAAAAATCAATTAGAAGATTATATAGAAAATAATTGTTTGCTATCTAGGTATTAGTCAGGATCTCGAAAGAAACATTCTTGTGAAACAGTATTGAACTATTTAGTAAACAGATGGAAATGTGTAAAGAAAAATAATAAATATTGGCTACTTTTCTTGATTTTAAACGGGCATCCGAAACAATAGACAGGAATATATTAATACAAAAACTTTATAAATACGGTATCCAAGACACTGAGTTAAACTGGTTTAGTTAGATCATATTTAGAAAATCGTAAGCAGAAAACAAAAGTTAATAATATGAAATCATCAGTGATAAGAAATGAATACGGACTGCCACAAGGCTCAATTCTGGGGGCTCTCCTATTTATTATTTATATAAATGATATTGAAAATATAATAGAAAAGTGTGAAATAGTTATTTATGCCGACGACACACTAATTTTTACGGAGGCAGAGACAGAAAATATGTGCTATGAAAATTTAACAGCAGATATGTGCAGAATAAACAAATGGTTAAATATGAAAAAATTAAAGCTAAATGAAAATAAAACAAAACTGATGGAAATTAATATGATCACCGACAAAACATTTCAAATAAACAACATAATCGAAAAAGTCAACAGTATTAAATATTTAGGTTTTATAATAGACAAAAACTTAAAGTTCCACGACTATATTGAATATATTTGTAAAAAGATATGGGAAAAAAATTGGATTTTTTAAACGACTAAGAAATAAAGTATCAACAATAATGTCAATAAATATATACAACACAATTATTAAACCACATTTTCAATACATGTCAACAATCATGTATTCCAGCTGCAATGATCAACAAATTACACGACTACAAAAACTTCAAAATAAAGCAATGCGTGCGATATTAAAATGTAATCGATTACCATCAATAAATTATATGCTCAACCTTAAAATGGTTATATGTTAAACAAAGACTGAAACTGAACACGATAAATTTTATCCAGAAACTGAAAATTGGAGATGTGCCGCAATATTTAACTGCCCAGACAACTTACGTAAGAGAAGCCCAGCCGTATAACCTCAGAAATTCTAATGACTTCAGACTTCAACAGGTTCATACTATAACGATGAAGCGAACGCTGTTTCATAAAGGACTGAGACATTACAACATTATGTCAAATGATATTAAAATTGAACAAAATAGTATTGTATTTCGAAGAAAATTTGTAAATTTCATAAGAAATAATTTAGTTCAAACACTTAAAGATTTTTATTGTATTTATGTCAACCAAACTAATACGTAAAATTTTTAAAGTATTCAAATACTACTCAATAAAAATAATATTACTAATATTAATAAATTAACTATTTGACATACTGTCATTGTACTACTATAATATGAAATTTATTTGTTGGGTGGTTAAGCAATGTCTTTTATAAACCATCTGAGAATTATGTTAATAAATTAAATATGAAAATTCACATTGATTTCAAAAAATCACATTATAATAAGTGTAGTAGGCTATGAAGCTTATACAAACCAATCCAAACAAACAACTTTTATTCGATAGGAATCTACTTTATTTTTCTACACCTTTATACAATTAGAAATCCTTTGGATAACAATAAAAGTATAGTAGTAAGGCAAAATGAAAAATAAAATCTCAATTCAACTGATAATAAATTATGGCTGACTTCCAAAACGTTCGTATACAAAGTTTGTAAAAGTGCTATATTCGGCAAACAAGTAAAAGTGCTATATTCGGCTGTGCCGAATCTTATATACCCTTCACTAACGTACGTCTGCTTACTAACTTATAAAATAGTTTCAGTTAGCAAAAAACAAAAACAACTTCAGTTGCGTTTTTTGGTTAATAAAAAAAATTTCCAAAATTTCCCACCCTTGGAAACGAAATTTTAATTTTTCAAATTTTTTTTTTACCAATACAAGTCCTCATAATTTGTAAAGCTTTATTTAAGCAAAAGTAAAAATTTTTAACCATTTTGGTAACATTCATGTTATACAAAATATTGCAGTATCCAACCCTGGAATCAAAATTTTTATTTTATTTTTTAATTTTTCATACCAATTTTGTTTTGCCTAAATAAAAAATAATTTTAACTTGGAAAAAACGACATTAATTGATTTTTGGTTAATTATTGTATAAAAAATTTTAAATTTCGGAACCCTGGATGGGAACTTTAAATTTTTAAATTTATTTTTCATCAATGCAAATCTTCATGATACCAAAAATGGTTTTATTTAAGAAAAACTTAAAATTTGTAAACAATTTAGTTACTATATGTATCACAAAATACCGAATGTGCCAAAAAAAAAAATCAATTTCCCACCCCTGCAGACGAAAAATAAATTTTTTAAAATAATGTTTTACCAATGCAAATCTTCATGATGTATAAAGCGGTTTTATATAAGAAAAACTAAAATTTGTAAAAATTTTTGTCACTTTCATGTACTACAAAACATTGCAGTATCCAACCCTGGAAACGAAATTTTGATTTTTTTTAATTTTTGATGTCAAATTTGTTCTGCCAGAATAAAAAATAATTTTACCCAAGAAAAAATGACCTTAGTTGATTTTTGGTTATGTTAATGTATTAAAATATTCAAATTTCCTAACCCTGGATGGGAACTTTAAATTTAAAAATACTTTTCATCCATGCAAAACTTCATGTTACCAAAAACGGTTCTATTTAAGAAAAACTTAACATATTTATACATTTTAGTTATTATATGTACCACAAAATATCGAATGTGCCCAAAAAATATTTAAATTTCCCATCCCTGGAGGCGAAAACTGTAACCATTTCTGTCACTTTCATGTACCACAATATATATCAGTTTTCGAACCCTGGAATCGAAATTTGTTTTTTTTTTAATTTTTGATACCAATTCTGTTTTGCCAGGACAGAAAATAATTTTAACCAGGAAAAAACGAGGTTAGTTGATTTTTAGTTATTTTAATGTACAAAAAATATTAAAATTTCCTAACCCTGGATAAGAATTTTTAAATATTTTTTTCATCTATGCAAATCTTTCTGATGTATAAAACGGTTTTATTTAAGAAAAACTTAAAATTTTTAAACATTTTAATTATTATATGTATCACGAAATACCGAATGTGTCAAAAAAAAAAAAACTCCATATCCGATCCCTGGAATCGAAAATTTAATTTTTTTTAAGCTATTTTTTACCAATGGAAGTCTTCATAATGTATAAAGCTGTTTTATTTAAGAAAAACTACAAATTTGTTACCACTTTCGTTACTTTCATGTACTACAATATATTGCAGTACCGAACCCTGGAATCGAAATTTTGATTTTTTTTTAATTTTTGATACCAATTTTGTTTTGCCGAAATAAAAAGTAATTTTAACCAGGAAAAAACGACGTCAGTTGATTTTTAGTTAGTTTATTGTTAAAAAAAAAAAAATTTAAATTTCCTAACCCTGGATGGGAGCTTTAAATTTTTTAATTATTTTTTTCATCGATGCAAATCTTCATTACACTAAAAACGATTTTATTTAAGAAAAACTTAAAATTTTTAAACATTTTAGTTATTATATGTACCACAAAATACCGAATGTGTCAAAAAAAATTTTAATTTCCCATCCCTGGAAATTTTGTTTTTGTTTTTTTTTTGTTTTAAACGGACAATTGAGGAGTCCCAAAGCATGAAATAGGCTCAATTTTCAAATAAGCAAAAAAATAATCGGTTTTTGGTGTTAATTTTGCGTCGAGAAATAGGTGTAAGCTTCCCAGCTCTGGAACCGTCCTTCCGATTTTTCTGAATTTCAATACCACTCTAAGTTAGCTCACTTCCAATCGATCAGTCCAAGAATGAAGTCTCTAGCCCTTCAGGGGGCTTGGGAAAACGTATTACGTATTTCACGTACAGACAGACGAACAGACGGACATCGCTCAATCGTCATCGCTATTCATAAGGATCCAGAATATATATACTTTATGGGGTCGCATATTGATATCGAAGAAATTACACACGGAATGACAAACCTAAATATACCCTTTTTCACATTTTTGTGAAGGGTATAATAAAATCTCAACTTAATTTTTAATAAATTAACTATTCGACATACTGTCATTGTACTATTATAATATGAAATTTATTTGTTGGGTGGTTAACTTTCATATTATAATAGTACAATGACAGTATGTCAAATAGTTAGGCTGACTTCCAAGACGTCAATTGCTTTGTGTTTGAACAAAGCATCATATTTCATAATGCTGCAGTACAATAATTATACAATGTATACAATTTCAAAACGCCGCCAAGCATTTTTTATGCAGTAAGAAAGCAAGCAACTCATCGGTTTTATAGTTGATGCATTGCTTCGGAACTTTGCATATGTATGGGGTTTAAATACAGTAGCAATACTGTATACAAACTTTGTATACGAACGTTTTGGAAGTCAGCCATAATTTATTATCAGTTGAATTGAGATTTTATTTTTCATTTTGCCTTACTACTATACTTTTATTGTTATCCAAAGGATTTCTAATTGTATAAAGGTGTAGAAAAATAAAGTAGATTCCTATCGAATAAAAGTTGTTTGTTTGGTTTGGTTTGTATAAGCTTCATAGCCTACTACACTTATTATAATGTGATTTTTTGAAATCATTGGGAATTTTTATATTTAATTTATCAACAAAATTCTCAGATGGTTTATAAAAGACATTGCTTAACCACCCAACAAATAAATTTCATATTATAGTAGTACAATGACAGTATGTCAAATAGTTAATTTATTAATATTAGTAATATTATTTTTATTGAGTACTATTTGAATACTTTAAAAATTTTACGTATTAGTTTGGTTGACATAAATACAATAAAAATCTTTAAGTGTTTGAACTAAATTATTTCTTATGAAATTTACAACTTTTCTTCGAAATACAATGCTATTTTGTTCAATTTTAATATCATTTGACATAATGTTGTAAAGTCTCAGTCCTTTATGAAACAGCGTCCGCTTCATCGTTATAGTATGAACCTGTTGAAGTCTGAAGTCATTAGAATTTCTGAGGTTATACGGCTGAGCTTCTCTTACGTAAGTTGTCTGGGCAGTTAAATATTGCGGCACATCTCCAATTTTCAGTTTCTGGATAAAATTTATCGTGTTCAGTTTCAGTCTTTCTTTAACATAGAACCATTTTAAGGTTGAGCATATAATTTATTGATGGTAATCGATTACATTTTAATATCGCACGCATTGCTTTATTTTGAAGTTTTTGTAGTCGTGTAATTTGTTGATCATTGCAGCTGGAATACATGATTGTTGACATGTATTGAAAATGTGGTTTAATAATTGTGTTGTATATATTTATTGACATTATTGTTGATACTTTATTTCTTAGTCGTTTAAAAAATCCAATTTTTTTCCCATATCTTTTTACAAATATATTCAATATAGTCGTGGAACTTTAAGTTTTTGTCTATTATAAAACCTAAATATTTAATACTGTAACTTTTTCGATTATGTTGTTTATTTGAAATGTTTTGTCGGTGATCATATTAATTTCCATCAGTTTTGTTTTATTTTCATTTAGCTTTAATTTTTTCATATTTAACCATTTATTTATTCTGCACATATCTGCCCCAGAATTGAGCCTTGTGGCAGTACGTATTCATTTCCTATCACTGATGATTTCATATTATTAACTTTTGTTTTCTGCTTACGATTTTCTAAATATGATCTAACTAAACCAGTTTAACTCAGTGTCTTGGATACCGTATTTATAAAGTTTTTGTATTAATATATTCCTGTCTATTGTTTCGGATGCCCGTTTAAAATCAAGAAAAGTAGCCAATATTTATTATTTTTCTTTACACATTTCCATCTGTTTACTAAATAGTTCAATACTGTTTCACAAGAATGTTTCTTTCGAGATCCTGACTAATACCTAGATAGCAAACAATTATTTTCTATATAATCTTCTAATTGATTTTTGACCACTTTCTCCATCACCTTTGCACACAGTTGTAGTACATTTACTGGACGAAACTCTTCATATTTGTTCGTATTTTTAACTTTTGCACTATCGATTCTTTGGAATTTTCGGGAATAGTTCCTGTTTCCAATGATTTATTAATAACACGGACCAACACAAAATTTGACTTTGACTTCAAAGTATAAAATTTCGATAGTTTAGGTCGTAACTACAAAAAAAAATAAATAATTATATGACAGAATAGTTTGCTTTTGTATTTAGAACACCGAACAAACGATATTTTTCAAAATTTAGGGTTTTAATGTTTAATCGAAGATAGAACCGTACATATAAACACGTTTATAATTTTTATTAAGTTTCACTATCAAAATAGTTTACAAAAAAGTGGAAAATAGCTTAAAAGTGTACATTTTTACTTTTTCTCCTATGTACATAAGTACTTTCTCTCAGGTATAGTCTCCCATCACGTTTTAATTGTATTGGCCTTGATAACGCTGTTCGAAGTTCATAATGTCCTGATGAAAACGTTCTCCTTGCTCTTCTGAATATGCTCCCATATTGTTTTTAAATTTATCTAATTGGGGATGGAGTATATGAACTTTTAATGACATCCTGCAGCCCATGGCATTAAAATTTTTTAGCATATCTTCAACTAAGTTTTCGTAGTTTTCAGCTTTGTTATTTCCTAAAAATCCAGAAACTACTGCTTTAAAACTGTTCCAACTTGCTTTTTGAGTACGATTCAGTAACTTTGGAAATTCTTCATCGGCGAAAATTTGTCTAATTTGCGGACCAACAAAAAACCCAGCTTTAACCTTTGCTTCTGATAACTTAGGAAAAAACTTTTTCAAGTATTCAAAAGCTTCTGAGGTCTGATCAAGTTTTTTAACTAATTGTTTCATCAACCCTAGCTTAATGTGCAGAGGTGGCATTACCACTTTTTAAGCTTCACCAATCGAATCATATTTTACGTTTTGTTTTCCGACACAAAATTCTGTTCTAACAGGCCATGACCGTTGGATATAGTGCTTTGACTCCGTTCTGCTATCCCATAAGCACAGGTAACAAGGATACTTTGTGTATCCGCTCTGTAGTCCCATCGAAAATCCGACCATTTTGAAATCTCCAATCAGCTGCCAGTTATACTCATATGATACCTTATCGATTTGAGCAAAATTTTAACACTTTCATGATTTTCTTTTAGATGTACTGAGTCAACAATTGGAAGAGATGGGAATTTATTTCCGTTGTGTAATAAAACAGCTTTTAACTTTTTTCTAGAGCTGTCAATGAATAAACGCCATTCGTTTGGAACACAAGGTATACCAATTTCTTCGAACATACCTTTTATGTCGTTACAAAAACAAAGTCCATCTTCTTTTGTGAAAAACGTTGAGAACCTTTCATGCCTGGTTCGCTGATCGGTGATATTAACATCAGCAAGCAAATTCCACTGTTTTAAACGAGATCCTAAAAGCTCTGCTTTATTTTTCGGCAAATTCAAATCCCTTATCAATTCTTTAAAATCTTCTGTAGAAATAAGGTGGTGTTTGTTGAGTGGTTCTGATGTAGGTAAAAATTGCATATCGGAATTACTTTTGTTAGAACTAAGAGATGAACTACTTTTTTGAGATAATTTTTTCGGTGGCTCAGGTACTGGTCGTGTCAGGTCATGTGCAATTGGAGTAGAAGAAGATTCAAGGTCAGGATATTCAATAGGTTTTGCATTTTTTCCTCTACGTCTTTTAGTCGGATTTACAATACAAAAGTCATGGATGTGGTCTTTCGGTTCTCGCCAGATTCTTGGTATTGCAAATTTTATAGACCTTTTCTCTCCCCGATACCAACCTGAAATAAAGAAATAAATATTAATATGTCCACTACATTTGACTTAATGATAAACTTAAAATTGCTCACCTTCTAAGCAAGTGGAGTCCATGGATTGTCTTGATTCCGAACAGGACAGCCAAAATACGCTTCGTAGGCTTCAAGGATAACGTAAGATGTCTTTAGTTCTTATTTCATGTCGCGAACTTTAATAAATTGACTACATATATAACAAAATGCATCAGCATTATATTTACACTTTCGCGATGACATTTAAAAACTTTCTAGACACGTATAAAACACCTGATCGTTGTTTATCACTCGAGTGCCATCTGGAGGCACTGGGTGAATGTAAAAACCCCACTCTGATCTCGTAGTATTTTTGAACGTATTAGAACTAATAGAAATTTATAAAAGAATTTGAAAATGAGTATTATTACTATAACTATCACTAAAGCAAACTTTATATCAAAAAGAGGTATTTTTCTTTTCGGTTTTATGTATAATTGACCAAAAAATCATAATATAAACTTTAGGGCAAACAAAAAAGTCTGGTGTGTTATTTATACTCTTTACTATTGCTTTTAATTCTAGAATAGATATTGCGCGGAACTTAAATCGAGAGTTCATCATAGGTATAAAATTTTTGTATTAAGACAAGCTCTTAATAAGCCCCACATTTCTTTTTGGTTTCTAGCGATGGCAATATTATTATTTATATAATTACGTTTCTCATTTTCAATTTTTGTTTTATATATATTTCTTATTCTTTTATATATTGCCCAGGATGCGTTAGTATTGTCAATTACGGCTCTTTGGTGTGATCTTACTTTTTCTGCTTTTAGATTTCTTAAATCGATATTAATCCACGTATCTTTATTGCCCTCGTTAATTTGTTTTTTACAATAAATTTTGCTACAGTAATTTCCATACATTTATTAAAGTTTTCAACCCGTTCGTTAACGTTCAATATTCGATTATATTCTAGTACTGAACTAAGTTCATTTTTAAAACGGGTTTTACTGTACTTAAAAACTTCTATTTGTTTGATATATATTTCTGAGGTACTATTTTCACATTCTATAAAGATGTCTATTGCTTCATAATCTGATATTTTATTATATATATATATTGATTCTTGCAGATATTCTCTCATTATTTGTTTTAACATAATCTATTAATATTTATATAGGCTAATTGTTCTAACTTAGTTAAAATCTCAGAAAGACATGATGATAAATATTCCTAGGCACAAAGGAAGTCAACATCAGTTTTATTCAACTTACACAGCAGAGCAGAACAGCTGTTTTCGAAAGTCGCTACACTTTCATCTTCAGTGCTCATGTGTATATTGTGTTTATCACCACTGTTTAGGTGGCATAGTTGAATGTGATAACAGTTTTCTATTTACCCAAATTTTATTGTGAAAAACAATCCGAGAACTGTATCAACCTGATTTTAACACTTGTGTGTTATGATACCTGTGTTACCATTTGATTATTTTCTTCATGTCCCATTTTTCTGAATTTTTTTTTTTTGCTCCATTATACATTAAGTCAAACTTTTAAGTGTATGTGAACGTTTTTTCCAATTTTCATTGGTAGCTCAAGCCAAAGCTTAAATTGTATGTGATTTTATTTTTATTGAACATTTTTATTTTGCTATATTAATATTTATATAGGCTAATTGTTCTAACTTAGTTAAAATCTCAGAAAGACATGATGATAAATATTCCTAGGCACAAAGGAAGTCAACATCAGTTTTATTTAACTTACACAGCAGAGCAGAACAGCTGTTTTCGAAAGTCGCTACACTTTCATCTTCAGTGCTCATGTGTATATTGTGTTTATCACCACTGTTTAGGTGGCTTAGTTGAATGTGATAACAGTTTTCTATTTACCCAAATTTTATTGTGAAAAACAATCCGAGAACTGTATCAACCTGATGTTAACACTTGTGTGTTATGATACCTGTGTTACCATTTGATTATTTTCTTCATGTCCCATTTTTCTGAAATTTTTTTTTTGCTCCATTATACATTAAGTCAAACTTTTATGGTTTGAATTCTATACTTAAGTATATGTGAACGTTTTTTCCAATTTTCATTGGTAGCTCAAGCCAAAGCTTAAATTGTATGTGATTTTATTTTTATTGAACATTTTTATTTTGCTATATTAATATTTATATAGGCTAATTGTTCTAACTTAGTTAAAATCTCAGAGAGACATGATGATAAATATTCCTAGGCACAAAGGAAGTCAACATCAGTTTTATTCAACTTACACAGCAGAGCAGAACAGCTGTTTTCGAAAGTCGCTACACTTTCATCTTCAGTGCTCATGTGTATATTGTGTTTATCACCACTGTTTAGGTGGCTTAGTTGAATGTGATAACAGTTTTCTATTTACCCAAATTTTATTGTGAAAAACAATCCGAGAACTGTATCAACCTCATGTTAACACTTGTGTGTTATGATACCTGTGTTACCATTTGATTATTTTCTTCATGTCCCATTTTTCTGAAATTTTTTTTTTTGCTCCATTATACATTAAGTCAAACTTTTAAGTATATGTGAACGTTTTTTCCAATTTTCATTGGTAGCTCAAGCCAAAGCTTAAATTGTATGTGATTTTATTTTTATTGAACATTTTTATTTTGCTATATTAATATTTATATAGGCTAATTGTTCTAACTTAGTTAAAATCTCAGAAAGACATGATGATAAATATTCCTAGGCACAAAGGAAGTCAACATCAGTTTTATTCAACTTACACAGCAGAGTAGAACAGCTGTTTTCGAAAGTCGCTACACTTTCATCTTCAGTGCTCATGTGTATATTGTGTTTATCACCACTGTTTAGGTGGCTTAGTTGAATGTGATAACAGTTTTCTATTTACCCAAATTTTATTGTGAAAAACAATCCGAGAACTGTATCAACCTGATGTTAACACTTGTGTGTTATGATACCTGTGTTACCATTTGATTATTTTCTTCATGTCCCATTTTACTGAAATTTTTTTTTTGCTCCATTATACATTAAGTCAAACTTTTAAGTATATGTGAACGTTTTTTCCAATTTTCATTGGTAGCTCAAGCCAAAGCTTAAATTGTATGTGATTTTATTTTTATTGAACATTTTTATTTTGCTATATTAATATTTATATAGGCTAATTGTTCTAACTTAGTTAAAATCTCAGAAAGACATGATGATAAATATTCCTAGGCACAAAGGAAGTCAACATCAGTTTTATTCAACTTACACAGCAGAGCAGAACAGCTGTTTTCGAAAGTCGCTACACTTTCATCTTCAGTGCTCTTGTGTATATTGTGTTTATCACCACTGTTTAGGTGGCTTAGTTGAATGTGATAACAGTTTTCTATTTACCCGAATTTTATTGTGAAAAACAATCCGAGAACTGTATCAACCTGATGTTAACACTTGTGTGTTATGATACCTGTGTTACCATTTGATTATTTTCTTCATGTCCCATTTTTCTGAATTTTTTTGCTCCATTATACATTAAGTCAAACTTTTATGGTTTGAATTTTATACTTAAGTATATGTGAACGTTTTTTCCAATTTTCATTGGTAGCTCAAGCCAAAGCTTAAATTGTATGTGATTTTATTTTTATTGAACATTTTTATTTTGCTATATTAATATTTATATAGGCTAATTGTTCTAACTTAGTTAAAATCTCAGAAAGACATGATGATAAATATTCCTAGGCACAAAGGAAGTCAACATCAGTTTTATTCAACTTACACAGCAGAGCAGAACAGCTGTTTTCGAAAGTCGCTACACTTTCATCTTCAGTGCTCATGTGTATATTGTGTTTATCACCACTGTTTAGGTGGCTTAGTTGAATGTGATAACAGTTTTCTATTTACCCAAATTTTATTGTGAAAAACAATCCGAGAACTGTATCAACCTGATGTTAACACTTGTGTGTTATGATACCTGTGTTACCATTTGATTATTTTCTTCATGTCCCATTTTTCTGAATTTTTTTGCTCCATTATACATTAAGTCAAACTTTTATGGTTTGAATTTTATACTTAAGTATATGTGAACGTTTTTTCCAATTTTCATTGGTAGCTCAAGCCAAAGCTTAAATTGTATGTGATTTTATTTTTATTGAACATTTTTATTGTGCTATATTAATATTTATATAGGCTAATTGTTCTAACTTAGTTAAAATCTCAGAAAGACATGATGATAAATATTCCTAGGCACAAAGGAAGTCAACATCAGTTTTATTCAACTTACACAGCAGAGCAGAACAGCTGTTTTCGAAAGTCGCTACACTTTCATCTTCAGTGCTCATGTGTATATTGTGTTTATCACCACTGTTTAGGTGGCTTAGTTGAATGTGATAACAGTTTTCTATTTACCCAAATTTTATTGTGAAAAACAATCCGAGAACTGTATCAACCTGATGTTAACACTTGTGTGTTATGATACCTGTGTTACCATTTGATTATTTTCTTCATGTCCCATTTTTCTGAATTTTTTTTTGCTCCATTATCCATTAGGTCAAACTTTTATGGTTTGAATTTTATACTTAAGTATATGTGAAAGTTTTTTCCAATTTTCATTGGTAGCTCAAGCCAAAGCTTAAATTGTATGTGATTTTATTTTTATTGAACATTTTTATTGTGCTATATTAATATTTATATAGGCTAATTGTTCTAACTTAGTTAAAATCTCAGAAAGACATGATGATAAATATTCCTAGGCACAAAGGAAGTCAACATCAGTTTTATTCAACTTACACAGCAGAGCAGAACAGCTGTTTTCGAAAGTCGCTACACTTTCATCTTCAGTGCTCATGTGTATATTGTGTTTATCACCACTGTTTAGGTGGCTTAGTTGAATGTGATAACAGTTTTCTATTTACCCAAATTTTATTGTGAAAAACAATCCGAGAACTGTATCAACCTGATGTTAACACTTGTGTGTTATGATACCTGTGTTACCATTTGATTATTTTCTTCATGTCCCATTTTTCTGAAATTTTTTTTTTTTGCTCCATTATACATTAAGTCAAACTTTTAAGTATATGTGAACGTTTTTTCCAATTTTCATTGGTAGCTCAAGCCAAAGCTTAAATTGTATGTGGTTTTATTTTTATTGAACATTTTTATTTTTCTATATTAATATTTATATAGACTAATTGTTCTAACTTAGTTAAAATCTCAGAAAGACATGATGATAAATATTCCTAGGCACAAAGGAAGTCAACATCAGTTTTATTCAACTTACACAGCAGAGCAGAACAGCTGTTTTCGAAAGTCGCTACACTTTCATCTTCAGTGCTCATGTGTATATTGTGTTTATCACCACTGTTTAGGTGGCTTAGTTGAATGTGATAACAGTTTTCTATTTACCCAAATTTTATTGTGAAAAACAATCCGAGAACTGTATCAACCTGATGTTAACACTTGTGTGTTATGATACCTGTGTTACCATTTGATTATTTTCTTCATGTCCCATTTTTCTGAATTTTTTTGCTCCATTATACATTAAGTCAAACTTTTATGGTTTGAATTTTATACTTAAGTATATGTGAACGTTTTTTCCAATTTTCATTGGTAGCTCAAGCCAAAGCTTAAATTGTATGTGATTTTATTTTTATTGAACATTTTTATTTTTGCTATATTAATATTTATATAGGCTAATTGTTCTAACTTAGTTAAAATCTCAGAAAGACATGATGATAAATATTCCTAGGCACAAAGGAAGTCAACATCAGTTTTATTCAACTTACACGGCAGAGCAGAACAGCTGTTTTCGAAAGTCGCTACACTTTCATCTTCAGTGCTCATGTGTATATTGTGTTTATCACCACTGTTTAGGTGGCTTAGTTGAATGTGATAACAGTTTTCTATTTACCCAAATTTTATTGTGAAAAACAATCCGAGAACTGTATCAACCTGATGTTAACACTTGTGTGTTATGATACCTGTGTTACCATTTGATTATTTTCTTCATGTCCCATTTTTCTGAATTTTTTTTGCTCCATTATACATTAAGTCAAACTTTTATGGTTTGAATTTTATACTTAAGTATATGTGAAAGTTTTTTCCAATTTTCATTGGTAGCTCAAGCCAAAGCTTAAATTGTATGTGATTTTATTTTTATTGAACATTTTTATTTTGCTATATTAATATTTATATAGGCTAATTGTTCTAACTTAGTTAAAATCTCAGAAAGACATGATGATAAATATTCCTAGGCACAAAGGAAGTCAACATCAGTTTTATTCAACTTACACAGCAGAGCAGAACAGCTGTTTTCGAAAGTCGCTACACTTTCATCTTCAGTGCTCATGTGTATATTGTGTTTATCACCACTGTTTAGGTGGCTTAGTTGAATGTGATAACAGTTTTCTATTTACCCAAATTTTATTGTGAAAAACAATCTGAGAACTGTATCAACCTGATGTTAACACTTGTGTGTTATGATACCTGTGTTACCATTTGATTATTTTCTTCATGTCCCATTTTTCTGAAATTTTTTTTTTTGCTCCATTATACATTAAGTCAAACTTTTAAGTATATGTGAACGTTTTTTCCAATTTTCATTGGTAGCTCAAGCCAAAGCTTAAATTGTATGTGATTTTATTTTTATTGAACATTTTTATTTTTCTATATTAATATTTATATAGGCTAATTGTTCTAACTTAGTTAAAATCTCAGAAAGACATGATGATAAATATTCCTAGGCACAAAGGAAGTCAACATCAGTTTTATTCAACTTACACAGCAGAGCAGAACAGCTGTTTTCGAAAGTCGCTACACTTTCATCTTCAGTGCTCATGTGTATATTGTGTTTATCAGCACTGTTTAGGTGGCTTAGTGGAATGTGATAACAGTTTTCTATTTACCCAAATTTTATTGTGAAAAACAATCCGAGAACTGTATAAACCTGATGTTAACACTTGTGTGTTATGATACCTGTGTTACCATTTGATTATTTTCTTCATGTCCCATTTTTCTGAAATTTTTTTTTTTGCTCCATTATACATTAAGTCAAACTTTTAAGTATATGTGAACGTTTTTTCCAATTTTCATTGGTAGCTCAAGCCAAAGCTTAAATTGTATGTGATTTTATTTTTATTGAACATTTTTATTTTGCTATATTAATATTTATATAGGCTAATTGTTCTAACTTAGTTAAAATCTCAGAGAGACATGATGATAAATATTCCTAGGCACAAAGGAAGTCAACATCAGTTTTATTCAACTTACACAGCAGAGCAGAACAGCTCTTTTCGAAAGTCGCTACACTTTCATCTTCAGTGCTCATGTGTATATTGTGTTTATCACCACTGTTTAGGTGGCTTAGTTGAATGTGATAACAGTTTTCTATTTACCCAAATTTTATTGTGAAAAACAATCCGAGAACTGTATCAACCTGATGTTAACACTTGTGTGTTATGATACCTGTGTTACCATTTGATTATTTTCTTCATGTCCCATTTTTCTGAATTTTTTTGCTCCATTATACATTAAGTCAAACTTTTATGGTTTGAATTTTATACTTAAGTATATGTGAACGTTTTTTCCAATTTTCATTGGTAGCTCAAGCCAAAGCTTAAATTGTATGTGATTTTATTTTTATTGAACATTTTTATTTTGCTATATTAATATTTATATAGGCTAATTGTTCTAACTTAGTTAAAATCTCAGAAAGACATGATGATAAATATTCCTAGGCACAAAGGAAGTCAACATCAGTTTTATTCAACTTACACAGCAGAGCAGAACAGCTGTTTTCGAAAGTCGCTACACTTTCATCTTCAGTGCTCATGTGTATATTGTGTTTATCACCACTGTTTAGGTGGCTTAGTTGAATGTGATAACAGTTTTCTATTTACCCAAATTTTATTGTGAAAAACAATCTGAGAACTGTATCAACCTGATGTTAACACTTGTGTGTTATGATACCTGTGTTACCATTTGATTATTTTCTTCATGTCCCATTTTTCTGAAATTTTTTTTTTTGCTCCATTATACATTAAGTCAAACTTTTAAGTATATGTGAACGTTTTTTCCAATTTTCATTGGTAGCTCAAGCCAAAGCTTAAATTGTATGTGATTTTATTTTTATTGAACATTTTTATTTTTCTATATTAATATTTATATAGGCTAATTGTTCTAACTTAGTTAAAATCTCAGAAAGACATGATGATAAATATTCCTAGGCACAAAGGAAGTCAACATCAGTTTTATTCAACTTACACAGCAGAGCAGAACAGCTGTTTTCGAAAGTCGCTACACTTTCATCTTCAGTGCTCATGTGTATATTGTGTTTATCACCACTGTTTAGGTGGCTTAGTGGAATGTGATAACAGTTTTCTATTTACCCAAATTTTATTGTGAAAAACAATCCGAGAACTGTATAAACCTGATGTTAACACTTGTGTGTTATGATACCTGTGTTACTATTTGATTATTTTCTTCATGTCCCATTTTTCTGAAATTTTTTTTTTTTTGCTCCATTATACATTAAGTCAAACTTTTAAGTATATGTGAACGTTTTTTCCAATTTTCATTGGTAGCTCAAGCCAAAGCTTAAATTGTATGTGATTTTATTTTTATTGAACATTTTTATTTTGCTATATTAATATTTATATAGGCTAATTGTTCTAACTTAGTTAAAATCTCAGAAAGACATGATGATAAATATTCCTAGGCACAAAGGAAGTCAACATCAGTTTTATTCAACTTACACAGCAGAGCAGAACAGCTGTTTTCGAAAGTCGCTACACTTTCATCTTCAGTGCTCATGTGTATATTGTGTTTATCACCACTGTTTAGGTGGCTTAGTTGAATGTGATAACAGTTTTCTATTTACCCAAATTTTATTGTGAAAAACAATCCGAGAACTGTATCAACCTGATGTTAACACTTGTGTGTTATGATACCTGTGTTACCATTTGATTATTTTCTTCATGTCCCATTTTTCTGAATTTTTTTTGCTCCATTATACATTAAGTCAAACTTTTATGGTTTGAATTTTATACTTAAGTATATGTGAACGTTTTTTCCAATTTTCATTGGTAGCTCAGGCCAAAGCTTAAATTGTATGTGATTTTATTTTTATTGAACATTTTTATTTTGCTATATTAATATTTATATAGGCTAATTGTTCTAACTTAGTTAAAATCTCAGAGAGACATGATGATAAATATTCCTAGGCACAAAGGAAGTCAACATCAGTTTTATTCAACTTACACAGCAGAGCAGAACAGCTGTTTTCGAAAGTCGCTACACTTTCATCTTCAGTGCTCATGTGTATATTGTGTTTATCACCACTGTTTAGGTGGCTTAGTTGAATGTGATAACAGTTTTCTATTTACCCAAATTTTATTGTGAAAAACAATCCGAGAACTGTATCAACCTGATGTTAACACTTGTGTGTTATGATACCTGTGTTACCATTTGATTATTTTCTTCATGTCCCATTTTTCTGAATTTTTTTGCTCCATTATACATTAAGTCAAACTTTTATGGTTTGAATTTTATACTTAAGTATATGTGAACGTTTTTTCCAATTTTCATTGGTAGCTCAAGCCAAAGCTTAAATTGTATGTGATTTTATTTTTATTGAACATTTTTATTTTGCTATATTAATATTTATATAGGCTAATTGTTCTAACTTAGTTAAAATCTCAGAAAGACATGATGATAAATATTCCTAGGCACAAAGGAAGTCAACATCAGTTTTATTCAACTTACACAGCAGAGCAGAACAGCTGTTTTCGAAAGTCGCTACACTTTCATCTTCAGTGCTCATGTGTATATTGTGTTTATCACCACTGTTTAGGTGGCTTAGTTGAATGTGATAACAGTTTTCTATTTACCCAAATTTTATTGTGAAAAACAATCTGAGAACTGTATCAACCTGATGTTAACACTTGTGTGTTATGATACCTGTGTTACCATTTGATTATTTTCTTCATGTCCCATTTTTCTGAAATTTTTTTTTTTGCTCCATTATACATTAAGTCAAACTTTTAAGTATATGTGAACGTTTTTTCCAATTTTCATTGGTAGCTCAAGCCAAAGCTTAAATTGTATGTGATTTTATTTTTATTGAACATTTTTATTTTTCTATATTAATATTTATATAGGCTAATTGTTCTAACTTAGTTAAAATCTCAGAAAGACATGATGATAAATATTCCTAGGCACAAAGGAAGTCAACATCAGTTTTATTCAACTTACACAGCAGAGCAGAACAGCTGTTTTCGAAAGTCGCTACACTTTCATCTTCAGTGCTCATGTGTATATTGTGTTTATCACCACTGTTTAGGTGGCTTAGTTGAATGTGATAACAGTTTTCTATTTACCCAAATTTTATTGTGAAAAACAATCTGAGAACTGTATCAACCTGATGTTAACACTTGTGTGTTATGATACCTGTGTTACCATTTGATTATTTTCTTCATGTCCCATTTTTCTGAAATTTTTTTTTTTGCTCCATTATACATTAAGTCAAACTTTTAAGTATATGTGAACGTTTTTTCCAATTTTCATTGGTAGCTCAAGCCAAAGCTTAAATTGTATGTGATTTTATTTTTATTGAACATTTTTATTTTTCTATATTAATATTTATATAGGCTAATTGTTCTAACTTAGTTAAAATCTCAGAAAGACATGATGATAAATATTCCTAGGCACAAAGGAAGTCAACATCAGTTTTATTCAACTTACACGGCAGAGCAGAACAGCTGTTTTCGAAAGTCGCTACACTTTCATCTTCAGTGCTCATGTGTATATTGTGTTTATCACCACTGTTTAGGTGGCTTAGTTGAATGTGATAACAGTTTTCTATTTACCCAAATTTTATTGTGAAAAACAATCCGAGAACTGTATCAACCTGATGTTAACACTTGTGTGTTATGATACCTGTGTTACCATTTGATTATTTTCTTCATGTCCCATTTTTCTGAATTTTTTTTGCTCCATTATACATTAAGTCAAACTTTTATGGTTTGAATTTTATACTTAAGTATATGTGAACGTTTTTTCCAATTTTCATTGGTAGCTCAGGCCAAAGCTTAAATTGTATGTGATTTTATTTTTATTGAACATTTTTATTTTGCTATATTAATATTTATATAGGCTAATTGTTCTAACTTAGTTAAAATCTCAGAGAGACATGATGATAAATATTCCTAGGCACAAAGGAAGTCAACATCAGTTTTATTCAACTTACACAGCAGAGCAGAACAGCTGTTTTCGAAAGTCGCTACACTTTCATCTTCAGTGCTCATGTGTATATTGTGTTTATCACCACTGTTTAGGTGGCTTAGTTGAATGTGATAACAGTTTTCTATTTACCCAAATTTTATTGTGAAAAACAATCCGAGAACTGTATCAACCTGATGTTAACACTTGTGTGTTATGATACCTGTGTTACCATTTGATTATTTTCTTCATGTCCCATTTTTCTGAATTTTTTTGCTCCATTATACATTAAGTCAAACTTTTATGGTTTGAATTTTATACTTAAGTATATGTGAAAGTTTTTTCCAATTTTCATTGGTAGCTCAAGCCAAAGCTTAAATTGTATGTGATTTTATTTTTATTGAACATTTTTATTTTGCTATATTAATATTTATATAGGCTAATTGTTCTAACTTAGTTAAAATCTCAGAAAGACATGATGATAAATATTCCTAGGCACAAAGGAAGTCAACATCAGTTTTATTCAACTTACACAGCAGAGCAGAACAGCTGTTTTCGAAAGTCGCTACACTTTCATCTTCAGTGCTCATGTGTATATTGTGTTTATCACCACTGTTTAGGTGGCTTAGTTGAATGTGATAACAGTTTTCTATTTACCCAAATTTTATTGTGAAAAACAATCTGAGAACTGTATCAACCTGATGTTAACACTTGTGTGTTATGATACCTGTGTTACCATTTGATTATTTTCTTCATGTCCCATTTTTCTGAAATTTTTTTTTTGCTCCATTATACATTAAGTCAAACTTTTAAGTATATGTGAACGTTTTTTCCAATTTTCATTGGTAGCTCAAGCCAAAGCTTAAATTGTATGTGATTTTATTTTTATTGAACATTTTTATTTTTCTATATTAATATTTATATAGGCTAATTGTTCTAACTTAGTTAAAATCTCAGAAAGACATGATGATAAATATTCCTAGGCACAAAGGAAGTCAACATCAGTTTTATTCAACTTACACAGCAGAGCAGAACAGCTGTTTTCGAAAGTCGCTACACTTTCATCTTCAGTGCTCATGTGTATATTGTGTTTATCACCACTGTTTAGGTGGCTTAGTGGAATGTGATAACAGTTTTCTATTTACCCAAATTTTATTGTGAAAAACAATCCGAGAACTGTATAAACCTGATGTTAACACTTGTGTGTTATGATACCTGTGTTACCATTTGATTATTTTCTTCATGTCCCATTTTTCTGAAATTTTTTTTTTTTGCTCCATTATACATTAAGTCAAACTTTTAAGTATATGTGAACGTTTTTTCCAATTTTCATTGGTAGCTCAAGCCAAAGCTTAAATTGTATGTGATTTTATTTTTATTGAACATTTTTATTTTGCTATATTAATATTTATATAGGCTAATTGTTCTAACTTAGTTAAAATCTCAGAAAGACATGATGATAAATATTCCTAGGCACAAAGGAAGTCAACATCAGTTTTATTCAACTTACACAGCAGAGCAGAACAGCTGTTTTCGAAAGTCGCTACACTTTCATCTTCAGTGCTCATGTGTATATTGTGTTTATCAACACTGTTTAGGTGGCTTAGTTGAATGTGATAACAGTTTTCTATTTACCCAAATTTTATTGTGAAAAACAATCCGAGAACTGTATCAACCTGATGTTAACACTTGTGTGTTATGATACCTGTGTTACCATTTGATTATTTTCTTCATGTCCCATTTTTCTGAATTTTTTTGCTCCATTATACATTAAGTCAAACTTTTATGGTTTGAATTTTATACTTAAGTATATGTGAACGTTTTTTCCAATTTTCATTGGTAGCTCAAGCCAAAGCTTAAATTGTATGTGATTTTATTTTTATTGAACATTTTTATTTTGCTATATTAATATTTATATAGGCTAATTGTTCTAACTTAGTTAAAATCTCAGAAAGACATGATGATAAATATTCCTAGGCACAAAGGAAGTCAACATCAGTTTTATTCAACTTACACAGCAGAGCAGAACAGCTGTTTTCGAAAGTCGCTACACTTTCATCTTCAGTGCTCATGTGTATATTGTGTTTATCACCACTGTTTAGGTGGCTTAGTTGAATGTGATAACAGTTTTCTATTTACCCAAATTTTATTGTGAAAAACAATCCGAGAACTGTATCAACCTGATGTTAACACTTGTGTGTTATGATACCTGTGTTACCATTTGATTATTTTCTTCATGCCCCATTTTTCTGAATTTTTTTTGCTCCATTATACATTAAGTCAAACTTTTATGGTTTGAATTTTATACTTAAGTATATGTGAACGTTTTTTCCAATTTTCATTGGTAGCTCAAGCCAAAGCTTAAATTGTATGTGATTTTATTTTTATTGAACACTTTTTTTTTGCTATATTAATATTTATATAGGCTAATTGTTCTAACTTAGTTAAAATCTCAGAAAGACATGATGATAAATATTCCTAGGCACAAAGGAAGTCAACATCAGTTTTATTCAACTTACACAGCAGAGCAGAACAGCTGTTTTCGAAAGTCGCTACACTTTCATCTTCAGTGCTCATGTGTATATTGTGTTTATCACCACTGTTTAGGTGGCTTAGTTGAATGTGATAACAGTTTTCTATTTACCCAAATTTTATTGTGAAAAACAATCCGAGAACTGTATCAACCTGATGTTAACACTTGTGTGTTATGATACCTGTGTTACCATTTGATTATTTTCTTCATATCCCATTTTTCTGAATTTTTTTTGCTCCATTATACATTAAGTCAAACTTTTATGGTTTGAATTTTATACTTAAGTATATGTGAACGTTTTTTCCAATTTTCATTGGTAGCTCAAGCCAAAGCTTAAGTTGTATGTGATTTTATTTTTATTGAACATTTTTATTGTGCTATATTATTATTTATATAGGCTAATTGTTCTAACTTAGTTAAAATCTCAGAAAGACATGATGATAAATATTCCTAGGCACAAAGGAAGTCAACATCAGTTTTATTCAACTTAAACAGTAGAGCAGAACAGCTGTTTTCGAAAGTCGCTACACTTTCATCTTCAGTGCTCATGTGTATATTGTGTTTATCACCACTGTTTAGGTGGCTTAGTTGAATGTGATAACAGTTTTCTATTTACCCAAATTTTATTGTGAAAAACAATCCGAGAACTGTATCAACCTGATGTTAACACTTGTGTGTTATGATACCTGTGTTACCATTTGATTATTTTCTTCATGTCCCATTTTTCTGAATTTTTTTTTGCTCCATTATACATTAAGTCAAACTTTTATGGTTTGAATTTTATACTTAAGTATATGTGAACGTTTTTTCCAATTTTCATTGGTAGCTCAAGCCAAAGCTTAAATTGTATGTGATTTTATTTTTATTGAACATTTTTATTTTGCTATATTAATATTTATATAGGCTAATTGTTCTAACTTAGTTAAAATCTCAGAGAGACATAATGATAAATATTCCTAGGCACAAAGGAAGTCAACATCAGTTTTATTCAACTTACACAGCAGAGCAGAACAGCTGTTTTCGAAAGTCGCTACACTTTCATCTTCAGTGCTCATGTGTATATTGTGTTTATCACCACTGTTTAGGTGGCTTAGTTGAATGTGATAACAGTTTTCTATTTACCCAAATTTTATTGTGAAAAACAATCCGAGAACTGTATCAACCTGATGTTAACACTTGTGTGTTATGATACCTGTGTTACCATTTGATTATTTTCTTCATGCCCCATTTTTCTGAATTTTTTTTGCTCCATTATACATTAAGTCAAACTTTTATGGTTTGAATTTTATACTTAAGTATATGTGAACGTTTTTTCCAATTTTCATTGGTAGCTCAAGCCAAAGCTTAAATTGTATGTGATTTTATTTTTATTGAACATTTTTATTTTGCTATATTAATATTTATATAGGCTAATTGTTCTAACTTAGTTAAAATCTCAGAAAGACATGATGATAAATATTCCTAGGCACAAAGGAAGTCAACATCAGTTTTATTCAACTTACACAGCAGAGCAGAACAGCTGTTTTCGAAAGTCGCTACACTTTCATCTTCAGTGCTCATGTGTATATTGTGTTTATCACCACTGTTTAGGTGGCTTAGTTGAATGTGATAACAGTTTTCTATTTACCCAAATTTTATTGTGAAAAACAATCCGAGAACTGTATCAACCTGATGTTAACACTTGTGTGTTATGATACCTGTGTTACCATTTGATTATTTTCTTCATGTCCCATTTTTCTGAATTTTTTTTTGCTCCATTATACATTAAGTCAAACTTTTATGGTTTGAATTTTATACTTAAGTATATGTGAACGTTTTTTCCAATTTTCATTGGTAGCTCAAGCCAAAGCTTAAATTGTATGTGATTTTATTTTTATTGAACATTTTTATTTTGCTATATTAATATTTATATAGGCTAATTGTTCTAACTTAGTTAAAATCTCAGAGAGACATGATGATAAATATTCCTAGGCACAAAGGAAGTCAACATCAGTTTTATTCAACTTACACAGCAGAGCAGAACAGCTGTTTTCGAAAGTCGCTACACTTTCATCTTCAGTGCTCATGTGTATATTGTGTTTATCACCACTGTTTAGGTGGCTTAGTTGAATGTGATAACAGTTTTCTATTTACCCAAATTTTATTGTGAAAAACAATCCGAGAACTGTATCAACCTGATGTTAACACTTGTGTGTTATGATACCTGTGTTACCATTTGATTATTTTCTTCATGTCCCATTTTTCTGAATTTTTTTGCTCCATTATACATTAAGTCAAACTTTTATGGTTTGAATTTTATACTTAAGTATATGTGAACGTTTTTTCCAATTTTCATTGGTAGCTCAAGCCAAAGCTTAAATTGTATGTGATTTTATTTTTATTGAACATTTTTATTTTGCTATATTAATATTTATATAGGCTAATTGTTCTAACTTAGTTAAAATCTCAGAAAGACATGATGATAAATATTCCTAGGCACAAAGGAAGTCAACATCAGTTTTATTCAACTTACACAGCAGAGCAGAACAGCTGTTTTCGAAAGTCGCTACACTTTCATCTTCAGTGCTCATGTGTATATTGTGTTTATCACCACTGTTTAGGTGGCTTAGTTGAATGTGATAACAGTTTTCTATTTACCCAAATTTTATTGTGAAAAATAATCCGAGAACTGTATCAACCTGATGTTAACACTTGTGTGTTATGATACCTGTGTTACCATTTGATTATTTTCTTCATGTCCCATTTTTCTGAATTTTTTTGCTCCATTATACATTAAGTCAAACTTTTATGGTTTGAATTTTATACTTAAGTATATGTGAACGTTTTTTCCAATTTTCATTGGTAGCTCAAGCCAAAGCTTAAATTGTATGTGATTTTATTTTTATTGAACATTTTTATTTTGCTATATTAATATTTATATAGGCTAATTGTTCTAACTTAGTTAAAATCTCAGAAAGACATGATGATAAATATTCCTAGGCACAAAGGAAGTCAACATCAGTTTTATTCAACTTACACAGCAGAGCAGAACAGCTGTTTTCGAAAGTCGCTACACTTTCATCTTCAGTGCTCATGTGTATATTGTGTTTATCACCACTGTTTAGGTGGCTTAGTTGAATGTGATAACAGTTTTCTATTTACCCAAATTTTATTGTGAAAAACAATCCGAGAACTGTATCAACCTGATGTTAACACTTGTGTGTTATGATACCTGTGTTACCATTTTATTATTTTCTTCATGTCCCATTTTTCTGAATTTTTTTTTGCTACATTATACATTAAGTCAAACTTTTATGGTTTGAATTTTATACTTAAGTATATGTGAACGTTTTTTCCAATTTTCATTGTTAGCTCAAGCCAAAGCTTAAATTGTATGTGATTTTATTTTTATTGAACATTTTTATTTTGCTATATTAATATTTATATAGGCTAATTGTTCTAACTTAGTTAAAATCTCAGAGAGACATGATGATAAATATTCCTAGGCACAAAGGAAGTCAACATCAGTTTTATTCAACTTACACAGCAGAGCAGAACAGCTGTTTTCGAAAGTCGCTACACTTTCATCTTCAGTGCTCATGTGTATATTGTGTTTATCACCACTGTTTAGATGGCTTAGTTGAATGTGATAACAGTTTTCTATTTACCCAAATTTTATTGTGAAAAACAATCCGAGAACTGTATCAACCTGATGTTAACACTTGTGTGTTATGATACCTGTGTTACCATTTGATTATTTTCTTCATGTCCCATTTTTCTGAATTTTTTTTGCTCCATTATACATTAAGTCAAACTTTTATGGTTTGAATTTTATACTTAAGTATATG
>OY776281.1:17992037-17999537 GCA_963675445.1 Linnaemya vulpina
TATTAAATTGACATGCGTCAATTTAATACGGCGATACCTCGTATTGCTGGTGGGAGCAATGATGATTTCTAGGAAAACAGTAGTTTAATAAAGGTAAATTGCTAAGAAAAGGAGATTGCAAATTAAGATTTGTACAAAACAACAAGGTTGGTTATTGGACGCGTAATTGTTCCACTTTGCGTTTCGACATCCACGACACGAACGTGGCCGTCAGTACCTATATGAGTACCAGTGAATATACCTAACCTCCATGAAGTAGCAGGCAATTGTTAATTTTTTTATTACCACTATATCATTGATTTCAACATCCCTTTGAGGATGTTTCCATTTATACCTTTTATGGAGTTATACCAAATATTCCTCTTTCCATCTTTTACAAAATTGGTGAATCAGTGCTTTCACCTTCCGATAACGATTAACAATACTTATGGAAGTATCGTAAATAGTTGGCTCTGGAGGAGCCAGAATAGCTGAACCAATTAAAAAGTGTCCTGGTGTTAACGCCAATGGTTCACCAGGGTTATCGGGCATAGGACATAAAGGGCGAGAATTCAAGCATGCCTCTATTCTAGCCAATACTATAGATAGCTCTTCAAACGTATATCTACAATTTTGAACCTCCTTTCTAAAATGAAGTTTAAAACTTTTAACTCCACCTTCCCAAAGGCCACCCATATGAGGGACACCCGCTGGATTAAAACGCCAATTCAAACCTTTATAACCATAGCTAGAACACACTCTAGCTTGGCATTCCTTCAAAAATATTTGAACATCCCTGGAGAGCTCATTAGACGCTCCCACGAAATTGGTACCATTGTCCGAAAACATGGTATGGGGACAAACTCTTCTAGAAATAAATCTATTGAATGCTGCCAGAAAAGTGTCAGTTGAGAAATCTGACGCTACTTCCAAATGTATTCCTTTCGTAGAAAAGCACACGAATATACACACGTACCCTTTCGTGATTTAAGAAGATTTATTATTATAATTCTTTATGTCGAAAGGTCCTGCGAAATCAACTCCTGTGTTAACGAACGGTCGATCAATAGTTGTACGTTCAGAAGGAAGCGCAGCCATTATTTGACTGCAAGTGCGTTGTCGATCAATTACACAATGTTAGCAGTTATGTATTACCGTTCGAATTATGACTTGTAATCGAGGAACCCAATATTCGCATCGATAGATTCTTAGCATCAGTTGATTACTTCCGTGAATAGTAAGCAAATGTATGAATTCTGCCGTAAGCTTTGCAAAACGACAGCCATACGGTAATATCATGGGATGTAGTTCGCAATATGATAAAGAAGAAGATTTCACCAATCTACCATTCAATCTCATTATATTCTGTTCGTCCAAAAACGGTTCCGATTCATAATTGAACTTTCCTTTATATGATTGATGCGTAGAGTGAAAGAAACGAAAAGTATATGATACCACTCGTAACGCTCTATCAAGTGAAGAAAATATGTCTAAAATGTCGTTAAATTTCGAAAAAAAATAAGCGTGAACTTTTATCTTGCGACTCTCGATATCTGTATCTAAATTCTCAAAATTACTCTGATGCCAATGATTTTCGGGCTTAGACAGCCATGAAGGCCCGTGCCACCATAGTTTACTTTCCGATAAAGTGAACGGATCTACCCCCCAGCTGCTTAAATCGGCAGGATTGTCTTCAGATCGAACATGAAACCAATTATGATTACCTGTATTCTCCGGAATGCGACAAACTCTATTCGCTACCATGTCAACACGATAGTTGAATCTGTCCAACAACAGACTTTTGAAATTGGCACTTCTATGGTATATAATAAAAATTTTTCTGCAATTAATTCTGTTCTGGATCATCTTCCGATATCTTACTTGTTTTAGGTGATTTTAATATCCCAAACGTAAAATGGATTAAGCCCTTTTATAGTAATTACATGTTACCAACAACCACGGCAGATTTTGTACACTGCCTCCTTGGATGCGGCTTTTTTCAATTAAATTATATAGAAAATGTGTCTGGAAATATTCTTGATCTTGCTTTCGTTAATACTCCTAAGGAATTTTGTCTACGTAATACAATGCCTGTGACTCATGCTATGGACCTTTATCATCCTCCCTTTGAAATTGATTTATCGCTATCATATAACAAATATGAAGTAATCAAAAATCAAGATATGAAACGTTCTCAATCTTATTGTTTTACTCGCACTAACTACATGGAACTTAATTCTTTGTTATCTAATGTTAACTGGGAATCTGTGCTAGCTGATGATAACCTGGATAATATTATATCATGCATTTATAATATTTTGTATAACGCTATTAGTATAACTGTGCCAAGAATTAATATACTCGGTAAAAATGGGCCTCCGTGGAATGATCAATACCTACGATATGCTAAAAATAAAAAAAATAAATGTTTCGTTAAATATAAGAAAACTGGCACACTGAATGATTTTCGTAAATATGCTTTAGCTAGATCTGAATATAATTCTGCTAACAAAACTGCATATATTACTTACATAAATCGTGTTAAACAAAATATAAGAACAAACCCCAAATCATTCTATAACTTTGTTAACTCTAAACGCCGCTCCTCTGGTTATCCAAAGCATTTGAAGTATGGTTTACTGACTGCTGATGATGATGTATCACTAAGCAATATATTTGCGGACTTCTTTTCTACAACGTATTCTACCAAGTCATATGATTGCACAACAAGTTATCCTTATGCTACAACTCATTCTTGTGGGATCTATATTCCTTTCATAAATATTGACACAGTACTCTCCAACTTAAAGTCACTGAAAAACTCGTTCAGCCCTGGTCCTGATGGTATACCAAGTTGTGTCCTTAAAAACTGTGCTGCATCACTGTCTGTACCTCTTACTGTAATGTTTAACAAATCTATTGAGTCTTGCTATTTACCATCAGTGTGGAAGAAATCGTATATAATTCCTCTATTTAAATATGGCTGTAAATCCGAGGTATCTAACTATAGAGGTATCGCCAAAATTAATGCAATTCCAAAACTACTTTATCACTGATTACTTAATTCATCAAATTTCTTCCATTTTAACGCCTTGCCAACATGGTTTTCGTAATTCCCGTTCAACTATTACTAATGTTTTGGAACTCACTACTACTGTCAACGAAGGTTTTACAAATAAAATGCAAACTGATGTAATATACACTGACTTCAGTAAGGCGTTCGATAAAGTTAACCACAATCTTTTATTACACAAATTATCACTTATGGGCCTTAATAATTCTGCTTTAAAATGGTTAAACTCTTATCTGTCTGAAGAACTATATCAAATACCACTTATGTTCATTCTGGTGTTCCTCAAGGCAGTCACTTGGGTCCAATTTTGTTCACTTTATTCATCAATGATCTTCCGACGGTTGTATGTCATTCCAGAGTGTTAATGTATGCTGACGATGTAAAAATTTTTAACTTTTTTAATGATATTAATGGATATAATTTACTGTGTACTGACTTTACACATTTTTCTCAATGGTGCAGATATAATTTATTAGAGTTAAATGTAAAGAAATGCAAACACATGTCATTTTTCAGACACAATCTAATTGAGACGTCCTATTATATTTGTAATGATATTTTAAATAAAGTTGATACTATATTGGATCTTGGCATACTGTTGGATCATAGATTAAACTTTCGTGATCACATCTCTATAATGGTCAACAAAGCCTACGGTGTACTTGGATTTATGAAACGCTGGTCTAAGGAATTTCTAGATCCTTATATTACAAAACTATTATATACATCTCTTGTTCGGCCAATTCTTGAGTATGAATCGATTGTCTGGGATCCTTGTTACTCCATTCATATCAATAGTATTGAATCTTGGCTTGGTTGGAATTCGTATGTCTTACCGCCGTATCAAAGTAGACTTGCTCTAATAAAATTGCCTACACTAAAAAGTCGACGATCGACGTTGAGTGCTTTATTTGTTATGGGACTGGTTCGAGGCGATGTTGATTCGGAGTTCTTACTTAATCAACTATACTTCAACGTTCCTGTAAGACCTACTCGCAATTTTGAAATCTTGGCATTAAAATATTACCGCTCTGTTTATTCTAATAATGATTCTTTTCGTCGCGCATGTGTCAACTTTAACAAATGTTACCATATCATGAACTTATCTGAGAGTAATACCGTATTGAAAATAAATCTTATTTTATATTTAAATTCTTGAACTAATTTGTTATCTAGTCAGTAAGGATGTAAAATCTATTGACTTATTAAATAAATAAATTTAAAAAAATTATTAGCAGCCTTACTGTCAGTATGCTGCTATTCCTTAGTGTTTGCGAAATAAATAAAATTTCTCCAAGAATATTTTTTAGCAATTCTGATGCTAAAACTGCTCCGCATAACTCAAGGCGGGGAAGAGAAATTGAGTTAATTGGCGCTACCTTTGTTTTAGAAGACAATAAATGGGAACATATTTCTCCTTGTGGGGTATTGGTTCGAATATATATTACCCCCGCGTATGCCTTTTCCGAGGCATCTGAAAAGACATGAATCTCAGTCTTCGCATCTTTATAATAATTTACCCATCTTGGCACCTGAATAATTTTTATTTGATTAAAAGATTCAACGAATTGTAACCACTCCTTTTCTATTGAGGACGGAAGAGAATCATCACAGTCAATATTATCAAGTCAAATGCGTTGCATTATAATTTCTCCACAAAATTTATCAGAAGGCGACCAAATTTTTCTTTTTGGAGATTCTTCCAACTCCCAAAATCTCAAAAGATTTTGATTTAAATTATACTCTTCAGAAAACGATACAGCAGTGGAAAAAACATTAACAGAATCATTTGCTGAAGAGCCAAGTGGACCCGTTAAAATCCATCCAAATACAGCTTTCTGGGCTATTAACGATCCACAAATATTTCGACGAACTTCACCCAGAATTAATTGGGGATACAAACCTGCACCAAGTAACAGATCTATTGATCTACTTCTATGGAAATTACGATCTGCCAATTGCAAATTCGGCAATTCCTTTCTAATATCCGAAAGACACATAAAAGATGGCAAATTACCTAATATGGCAGGTAAAATGAAAGCACACATTTCCAATTTAAGTTCTCGATCCAATGGCGACCCCACTCTAATAGTACAAATTTTCTTACTAATTATGGAAGCTTCTCTGTTAACACCGGAAATGTTTACATTCGTAGAATGTGACGGAAGTCGCAATTGATTTCGCAGTTCCTAGCAATACAGACGAATTCTGTGAGAGGTGAAAAACTTGACGATTAGAATTAGAGAGAGCAGCGGCTGATGTCGAAGGCATCTCTGAACCTAAATCAGAGGATCTGAAAACAGGATTTGTGTTTGAACTGTTTGATAAATGTACTTCAGCGGAATTATTGATAGAAGATTCCCTATGAAGCATAGTGTGATCTTTCTTATTGCATTTAAAACAAAGATGTTCGCTCTTATAATCTTTGACTTCATGAGATTTCGAAAGACAGTTCACACAACAATGAAACTTCTTTATGTTGGAAAATCTCTCAGAAACAGACATATTTTTAAAACGACGGCAAAATCTTAACAAATGATTTTGCTTAGGACATAAAACACATGAGGCCGAAGAGCCTTTTGTCGAAACATGATCTTTGATTTTTCTATCATTTATTTTCCTTTCGTTTTCTGAACTGGTAAGATCGCGTATACAATCTAACGTCTGAATTCGTTCAGATAAAAAGAGGTTCAAATCTTGCCAAAGGGACAAGGCACTTTTGTCCTTTATTGTATGCTCCCATAGAGCGACTGTATTCGAAGGCAATCGCTGAATAAAAATAAATACAACAATAGGATCCCAGTTTGTGGTATCAATTTCATAAATTGACATGGCAGTCAAAAATCCATTAATACCACGTTGAAGATTTTTTAGAGCGGAGCTCGATTCTTTAGATACGGATTCTAAATTAAAAAGTGATTTCAATTGATTGTTGACCAACAATCGAGGATTTTCGTATGTCGTTTTCAGACTATTCCACGCGATATCAAATCCTCCATTCGTTAACGGACACTTTGATACAATTTCTTTAGCCTCTTTGCTCGTTTTCTTTAATAAATAACATAATTTTTCAATGTTACTGAGGCGACTATTATTTATATACAAAGCCGTAAAAAGATCTCTAAACGTTGGCCATGAAAGATAATCCCCTTCAAAAATATCAGTATCACATGGTGGTAATGGTAAATTATGAAACACATTATCACTGGATACTGTATTTTTTGGTTCAGATTTATCTTTTAATCATCACCTTTAATTCGAATATTTTTCATACAGCGCGCATAAGCATGCAGAGTGTTTTCGTATTTTACCTCTGCAGCTTCTAATTCTTCAGCTTTGCCTTTTGCTGGAGCTTCAAGTTCCTCTATTGCATTTTCATATGTCGTTTTCACTTTTTCCCACAATGATTTTAATTCCTCATTCATTATTTCTAATGTATGGGCGTGATGATCGTCATCACGAATTTTTTCAAATCTAACTTCAAATTTGAAAATGGCATCTGAAGCGCGCATAAAAATTGCAAACTGTTTCATTGTGGAATAATTTATTATATAAAAATGATGGAATAGAGTGAAACTGTAATTTTATTTATTTGTACAAAAATAAATTAAAAAATTTTTATTTTCAAAATATCGCAAGTTGTATGAAAATATCGCAGATAGAACACCGAAGTAAAGGGAAAATGATAATAAAAAAAAAACCAATCAATTTCAACCTGCTTGTGTTCACAAATATTTAATTTACTGGAGGTTAATATATAATAAAATTATAATGTTAATAATAATATATTTAATAAATATAAATAATATATAATAAAATTATCATTAATAAATTAAATTTAATTTATTTGGTTTATGTGCATTTGTACCACGAAAAAATTAAATTCTTTAAAGTATTTTAAAAGATCAGTTTGTTTTCACCACCACTGTATATATACACGCATGTATGTATAAATATGTAATGTACCTATGTGCTTTTTATTTATTGATGCGAAGATTTTTTATATATGCATACATACGTATGTATATCGAAATCAAATATTTTATTATATTCTGTTTATACGAATTTTATTCAATTTCTTTTTGCGTGGTTATTCGCGTAAACAAACTCACTCACTTTAATATTTTCTTTTCTCTGTACAATGCACAAGAACTCAATATACATATATTGTGTAAATCGCAAATTAATTATTAACAATTATTTTTACCGACACTGTTTATTAATATAACCAAAGCTGTTATCATATGCAAGTGCAAATTTTTCAAGTATGTGTGTATTTGCATTTGCATATGCGACTGTTTTTTGTTGTTTTATGTTTACTTCACTATAAATCAACCACCTCTTAATAACGATTTACTAACCTGTTTTCCTTAGTTTTATTTACCAAAATTGAAATTTGAAAATTTAATAAAGCTTCCTCGTGAAGGATGTGTAGTTGAATTTAATTC